>CAUYUJ010016138.1:853988-857835 GCA_963575745.1 Prorocentrum cordatum | reverse complement strand
TCCCTCCTCCCACCTCCTCCCTCCTCCCTCCTCTCTGCTCCCTCTTAGCAACCATTTCGCTCGGGCATTTGCCCGCTCAATTACTATATTCACCACTTGAATTCTCGCACGTTGCTCGATGCCAGTCCTTGCACGTCTGTATTGGGTTGCGAAACAGATCACCGACTATGGGCGCGCCTTGCACGTGGTGGTCGGCAAAGCTGCCACCCCTGGTATCTTGAAGGTCCGCATCATCCTGCATGCGTATGAACATAACAGTATGCCACTATTCGTTTCCGACGTCCTGCTGTCACAAATGAAATGGATCAAGCAAACATGTTCCGTTCACCTCGCAGCAGACACACGGCACAAACACACGAATGGCATCTCGGAAGTGGGCATCTGGGTTCGGTGCCGCGCTGAGTCGTCATCCCAGGCTTCTCCTCCCCAAGTGGTTCATGTTCCAGCGCCGCCTGTTCAGCACGACGAACGCCAGGCAAGTCAGCAAGCGGCCGTTCATGGATTTCACTCTGAGGAGGCATACGCGGCAACCATCAAGGTGGAGGTCGACCGCATCCGTGCCACCAAGGCGGCAACACTACGCGTGGTTGTCGCTGTTCGCGAGGGTGGTGGTGCCTCTCCAGCCTCAGGCTCTAATGCTGATGTCGGCCATGTTTCGGCTTCAGGCTCTGGCGTGGGCGCTGAGATCAGGGACGCCGACTCTTTCCGAGAACGAGGTCTTGCTGGGCGTGCAATTTCTGGTTGCCGAGATCGTGGAGAGGACCGCGATGAAGACGACTGTGGCTATTCAAATGTAGCTTCTGCGGTCAAGGCCAGATTTCGGAAGGCGCTCCGTAGTATCGCGCCGCTGTCTGAGGAGCAACCGCAGTGTAAGCAGCAATAGTCATGGGCCTTGGTTGGGCGTTTTCCTACTCTGTCTTCTTCGGGACGGTCCGTCCCAGTCTGCTGGTGGCAGTGGTCCCGGGGGCCTTTGTGCCCATCTAAAGCACATCCCAGCAGGTTGAGCGTACTTCAAAGCGTGGCTGGGGGAACTCGTCGGGGTCATGTACCATTCGTGGAGTGCCGCATCGTGCTGCAGGTAATTCTCGCTCATGGCGCTTCGCGCTAGGTTCTTAGGCAGTATTCGGTGCGGGTGGGCTACACTGTAATCGTGGTGTGCTACATCATCGTCTCGTCCCTCGGCAAGCTCAGAGGCAGTGTTCATAGTACTCGCTTCGCGACTGGTCTCATCTCATCACCTCCCTCCTCCCTCCTCCCTCCTCCCTCCTTCTCCCTCCTCCCTCCTCCCTCCTCCCTCCTCCGCCTCCTCCTCCCTCGTCCCTCCTCCCACCTCCTCCTCCTCCTCCTCCTCCTCCTCCTCCTCCTCGTCCTTCTCCTCCTCCCTCTCCTCCACCTCCTTCGCATCCTCCTCCTCCTCCTCCTCCTCCTCCTCCTCCTCCTCCTCCTCCTCCTCCCCCTGGGCCCCTGGCCAACCAACGGGTTGCCCTCGGTGACTTGCCCTCGGTTGTCCTTGCCATCATGGTGCGGTCAGTGGTCTCTATTCTCCAACACAGGGTCCTACCCTCCAATCCTGCAAGATTCCCGCTGCTGAGATCCAGAGGCTGTCGACCCCATTTCTGTGGGTCATGGGGCCAGGCAGCGATTCCAGCCTGCAGCTAATTCCCGCCATCGTGGAGCGGACTGCAGTCTCTGTCGCCCACAAGCGTAACACAATACGATTTTGGACACCCCTTTTGCTCGAACTATTGCGCGAACTCTTGCTGGGGGGGTCCGAAATACACGACTGCAATTCACGCGCCACTATCGCGTCCAGGAAGCGAACTATTGCATCTATGCAACAACTACTGCAAATACTATTTTTCTCCTACTCCGCCCCACCATCTGTGCTGCCCCCACTACCCCTCCGTGGTCCAATCCGTGCCAAACCCGACGCAAGCTTGGAGGGATGCCAGAAAGCTGGTGGCTGCTATGACTTGGCTATGGCTTGGGAGCGAGGGCGGAGGTCGAAACGTGCCTTCCCAGGGCCCCCAAGAGGCTCCCGACCCCAGCCTCCAACAAGTTGCCGAACCTATCATCTCGCCTCGTCATCTCAAGAGTCCTGGGGCTGAATAATGAAACCTCGGACGCTCGAATTTGGCATGAAAACCATAGGTTCTGGAAGGAATGGTCATGGACCCCAGAACCTCTCCAAGGACCAGCCTGTCCTCCAGAGCCATTGCTGTTAATTACGACCCCAGGGACCTGGAACCGCCCTCGGGGGAGTGAAGGGCGGGGGCCAACTGAGCCAAAAAACGTCCGCCACCTAGAAAAAGAAAAAGCTGCATTAACAAAACATAAACAGTTGGCGCTGCGCGAGGATATCTAGGATCTGCGCTGGACCCCCCCCCCTTGGCGCGCGCAGCGCGACATGGGCGGCGCCGGAGGCGCCGCCGGGGGGGCCCATACGCCGATCCAGGGCATCCGTGCGGAGCGCCAAAAATTTATGCATGTGGCGTCTGTTCATCTTCGAAGCACCCGGTCTCCTCAGGGCCTCGTTCCTTCCCAGACATGCGACGTCCTGTTTTTTCAATACGGGCCCCCTGAAGTCCCGATCCTCTTTTGGGGAATCGTTTTTCATCCTGAGTCGTTTTTTGACGGTCCCGAGGCCTGGCGAGGGCCCCCGGGGCCGAAACTGGCAAAAAAAACTCCGGTCCTGTTTTCTGCACGGCGCGATCGTGTCTGGGTTCCCGACGCCGGACCTCACCCAGGTACGCCCGCGACGCCCGGCGCCGGCCGCGCCGAGACTGCAAGGGAACCTCCCCCGCCGGGCCCCGCCGCCACCCTCGGTTTGGGGGGCCCCTCTACGCGGCGCCTCGTGCGTCTCGGCGAAGATGGCGTCGAGCTGGCCCGCCGCCCGTTCGCCCATTTGCTCCTTTGGAGCCGGGGCCGGCCGCCCCGGCATTCCTACAGGCCTGCCACGACATGCGCTCTCAGATCCTCCGGATGGTCCAGCACCGAGGAGGCCCCCGAGCGGACACGGAGAGCCCAAGACGACCTCCAGGACGGCTCAGGGATAGCCCAAGCTGGCTCGAGGCGGCTCCCCAGGTGCTCCGAGCGGCCCCAAGACCGCTCCGAAACGGCTCGAGATGGCCACGGAACCTCCCAATCCCCCCTCGCTGTTTGACTATGCGTGTGTCTTCCCCTCTCACCCCGTCAACTCTCGGCATCGTTTCTGGATGGGCTGGCGGGGATACTTTTGGGGTCGCGACCGCGGCGAAGGAAAGCCGGACGGCGTCCAGGGCATTGCAAGCAAGCAGCACCCTAAATTAGCGCAAGGGAGGAAGAGGGGCGGAAAGAGGACGAGAACGAGCAGGAGGGAGACAAACAGGAGGCGAGCCTCACTGCCGCTCAGAGGAGTGCGAGCGCCAAGAGGAAGGAATTTCCGGGCGGCGTGCAACACCAGGTGGTAATTCAAGAAGCCAACCACGTCCCAGATGAAGAAAACCGCCAGCAAGACGAACAGCACTCCGTGGACAAAGCCAGGGAGGCGGACGTAAGACGGCGACCCCCGACACGGAGGAAAGACTGGACATGCGGGCGCTCAACGGAGAGATCCGGATCGCCGGACACCGAGTGGTGTCCAGGGGCAGCGGTGGAAGCGAGTACCGCCCATGCTGCAAGGCGAGGGGGAACGGCCAGAGGGCCGGAGGGCGGGGAACGGCGGGGAAGCCGGAGAGGCAGTTGCGACCGGCAGACGCCCAGGAAGCGGGAGGCACAGCCCAAAGAAAGGGGCAGCGAGGGGGAGGACCAGGTGTCCGTCGACCCCAAGCGGGGAGGGGGGGCAGGCGGCAGGCGGAATGCGAGGCGC
>CAUYUJ010016138.1:808988-848988 GCA_963575745.1 Prorocentrum cordatum | reverse complement strand
AGAGCCGTCTCAAGGCCCTGGATTGCCCACAATCGGCCCCTGGACGAGGAACACGGCGAAAACCTCCACCGGAGGCAAAACAACGTGTATATATATACATATATATATATATACACACAATGCATCAACACACAACGTACACAAATGAGCAAAATGAACGGTCCTCAAACCTCAGCCCGCGGCCTCGGGACGCTGAACACGGCGAAAACCTCCGCCGGAAGCAAAACAACATTTCTTCACACACAAAACAGAAACAAAACAATATACAAAACACAAGCAGAAAGCACGGTCTTCGAACCTCGGCCTTTTCTCGACCCTCCTTGATCCTCAACCCTCCTCGATCCTACTCGACTCGACCCTCATCGACCCTCCTTGACCCTCCTCAATCTTCGACCCTCCTCGTTCCTCCTCCACCCTCCTCGGTAATCGAAGCTCGCTCCTCGATCCTCGTGCCAGCCTCCGCCGGTCCGCCAGTCGCTGGACAGCCTCCATCCTCGAATCTCCTCCTTCTCGATGCTCCTCGATCCTCGAACACCGTTCCTCGATTCGTGGGAGCCGCGTGCATGTACACTAAGGTACCTGGGCCCTGTCCCACGTGGCTCCGCAAACACGCCACAATACAACGTATCATGTAAAAGTTTCCGGCCGGTTCTCCCAGCGACAGCTGTTGAAACAACCACGCACTCTGTTTGGGCCGCCTTTTGCCACTAAGTGTTAAACAAACATAGCACAATACACGTCGGTCGGAAGAAAAATGTAAAAACATGAAGTAGGACGGCGGATGAAGTAGATTGCGTTCAGGCCCTCCCAGAGAAAGACAAAAGATCAACTCTTGAAGTAGGAATGCGCTTGACATAGATTGGAGTCTGGGAATCCACAAATACCTACTTTCAACGACCGGCGTGTACAGTGGACCTATTCCCGGCGCCGAACTCGGGTCGGACAACCTGGGGGAACAGCAAGGGATGGGGTCGGCGCAGCGTGCAGCTGGCCTTCCCTGCGCCTCTCGGCGCACAGGGAGCGACCACGCACATCGAGGAGCGCGTCTTGGGGGGTGGGGCCGAGCACGCCTGCATGCAGCAGCTCTCCAGAACCCCCTGGGCACCCCGATCTGTCTGGAAGGTGCTTTGCGTGAGCTGCGATGTAGTGCTGGTTGTAAGTCGGACATGTCCCTCAACAGGAGGAATACTCAAGAAAATTTCAAAACAAAAATATGGGGACGATGTTCATACAATATGTGAATATGTTCGAACGTGTTAGTTAATATTTAGTTTTTCTGGGTTGGTGCAAATGCTAGTTTTCTAATGCCCGACCTAATGCTGGTTGCAAGTGCTAGTTAAGAGGACACGCCCGACCTAATGCTGGTTGCAAGTTTTTTTGTGTTTTTGTTTACGGGGGGCGCGCGAGATCAAGCCTGCGCCTCGGCGCCGGGAACCAGCGAGCGGAGGTCTGCAGAGCGCGAGGGCGGCCATCAGCGGACGCGGGCTCCTGTGGCCTTCGCCCCAGGTGCCCTGGAAAAGCCCTCGCGGCCGAACCTGCACTCGCGCGCGCTCAGATCATCTAAGCGATTCAAACGGTATGCTCGTATGGCCCCTTGAGGAGCGAGCCTCCTTGAAGCCTGGCTGGCGAAAGGGGAGAGGGAGGGTCGAGAGGCAGCGGGGGCGGGGAGGGCTCAAATAAGGACTTGGATTTCGACTTCGATGCGCTGGGAACGATCTCAAAATTACGTGGCGCATTGTCAGAGAGCTCCCAAAGCCATAACAAATTAGCTGATGGCTGCGGCGGCAAAGTGCCACTACTCATGCGACTCTGGAAGATAATGAGGGGCTCCTGCAGAAGGGAGACAGACATGCCGGCCCGATGATGGCCCCCAAACGCGTGGAGGTCCAGGCCGGGGTGCCAGCGGGTACCGACCGTTCAATCCTGCACTTCTCCAGCTTCGAATTGTTCTCCACCCGGTCCGAAGGAAGGTCTCCGGACCTCTGGGAGCCGACGTTGCGAAAAAATCACGACGTCGAATATCTGGGCCCCCATGTTCCATATCCTCCTCATCCTCCAGCAGGAACACCCCCATCACCCCCTATCTCTAAGGCGCTCCCCCACCAGGGAGTGGGCACGTTCGCGTTGTGGCGACGCCGCGCCCTGTACGCCCACAGCGTCGCCACGCCGCCGCCTACAAGGGACACTACTCCCACAATCGTCCCGACGACGGTCCACTCCAACTCGGTCAGACCGCCAACGGTGTCGTCTGTGCATCCGAGCTGGTTCTCGGTCGGCACCTGGCCCAGACTGCAATCGTTGCAAGAATAGGATTCAGGGTCGAACCAACGGTGCTCTGGGCAACGCGCCGCCATCACTGCGAGCGATGCCGTGGGCACTGGCGCGGGCACTCGCGTGGGAGCTGGCGTCGGTGGTGGCGTCGGTGATGGCGTCGGCACTGGCGTCGGTGGTGGCGCTGGCGTTGGCAAGACGTATATTGCGGCCGTAGTAAACTCGATCTCCGCGTTGACGGCCCTCTTGCTGCCCTCGTCGTGCCCGATGCGCATGCCAGTGTCGGTGATGTACCAGCGGTAGAAAAGGTACCCGCCTGGGCTCGTCACTGGGAACGTCTTGGCCTGCTCCGCGTCCCAGCCGGTCACTTCGGACTGCGAGTCCAAGTCCACGAACGTGGAACCGTCCAGGGAACCCTGGAACACCCAAGTCTTAGGGCTATCTTGCTCGCGGTATTGGGCCCCCGGTCTGGCAAATATCGTGTAACTGAAGATGTACTTGTTGACGAGGAACTGGGCCTGGATCCAAACAGCGGGTGTGTAGGAGGGGCATGGGCTCCCGCAAGGCTCGGTCTGCCAGAAGCTCGAGTCATCGTCGGTGACGCCGTCGAAGGCGTTCGCGGCCAGATCGTCCCTGTGAGAGGCAGTCACGATCATGTCCGACGTAGGCGCTGGGGTGGGCACTGGCACAATCATATCCCCCGTAGTAAACTCGATCTCCGCGATGACGGCCCTCTTGCTGCCCTCGTCGTGCCCGATGCGCATGCCAGTGTCGGTGATGTACCAGCGGTAGAAAAGGTACCCGCCTGGGCTCGTCACTGGGAACGTCTTGGCCTGCTCCGCGTCCCAGCCGGTCACTTCGGACTGCGAGTCCAAGTCCACGAACGTGGAACCGTCCAGGGAACCCTGGAACACCCAAGACTTAGGGCTATCGTACTCGCGGTATTGGGCCCCCGGTCTGGCAAACATCGTGTAACTGACGATGTACTTGTTGACGAGGAACTGGGCCTGGATCCAACCAGCGGGTGTGTAGGAAGGGCATGGGCTCTCGCAAGGCTCGGTCTGCCAGAAGCTCGAGTCATCGTCGGTGACGCCGTCGAAGGCGTTCGCGGCCAGATCGTCGCTGTGAGAGGCAGTCACGATCATGTCCGACGTAGGCGCTGGGGTGGGCACTGGCACGATCATATCCCCTGTAGTAAACTCGATCTCCGCGATGACGGCCCTCTTGCTGCCCTCGTCGTGCCCGATGCGCATGCCAGTGTCGGTGATGTACCAGCGGTAGAAAAGGTACCCGCCTGGGCTCGTCACTGGGAACGTCTTGGCCTGCTCCGCGTCCCAGCCGGTCACTTCGGACTGCGAGTCCAAGTCCACGAACGTGGAACCGTCCAGGGAACCCTGGAACACCCAAGACTTAGGGCTATCGTACTCGCGGTATTGGGCCCCCGGTCTGGCAAATATCGTGTAACTGACGATGTACTTGTTGACGAGGAACTGGGCCTGGATCCAACCAGCGGGTGTGTAGGAAGGGCATGGGCTCTCGCAAGGCTCGGTCTGCCAGAAGCTCGAGTCATCGTCGGTGACGCCGTCGAAGGCGTTCGCGGCCAGATCGTCGCTGTGAGAGGCAGTCACGATCATGTCCGACGTAGGCGCTGGGGTGGACACTGGCACGATCATATCCCCCGTAGTAAACTCGATCTCCGCGATGACGGCCCTCTTGCTGCCCTCGTCGTGCCCGATGCGCATGCCAGTGTCGGTGATGTACCAGCGGTAGAAAAGGTACCCGCCTGGGCTCGTCACTGGGAACGTCTTGGCCTGCTCCGCGTCCCAGCCGGTCACTTCGGACTGCGAGTCCAAGTCCACGAACGTGGAACCGTCCAGGGAACCCTGGAACACCCAAGTCTTAGGGCTATCGTACTCGCGGTATTGGGCCCCCGGTCTGGCAAATATCGTGTAACTGACGATGTACATGTTGACGGGGAACTGGGCCTGGATCCAACCAGCGGGTGTGTAGGAAGGGCATGGGCTCTCGCAAGGCTCGGTCTGCCAGAAGCTCGAGTCATCGTCGGTGACGCCGTCGAAGGCGTTCGCGGCCAGATCGTCGCTGTGAGAGGCAGTCACGATCATGTCCGACGCCAACGCGTGCCAGCAAACACCTGCCACTCCACCAAGGAGCAGCAGACGATGCGTCATGATGGTGGCGGCAGTCGCGAAGGGCACGCACCAGATGTGAGTGGCGGGAAGTATACCCTGACATTCTTGAGCTTAAATGGCTACGGATAATGCTGGTTGCAAGCTTGAGGCGTACGAAATCCCGTAGGCAAGTCCGACAGGCTCGACTCCAGGTTGCGCAGTCCGCATGGGTTCCCATGACATAGAGTGACTAGTCCGTGGGTAAGAATGAACTTATTCGTCCCGTCTCCGTTTCCGTTTTCAGAATCAAATTCCCGTTAGATGCGCTGCAAAAACTTCACTTTCCCCAATCCTTCCCCTCTGTTCGTCCGACCCGATCCCCTATCTTCGGGCCAACCTCCGATGGTCCGCCGCTCTCTGAACCGCATCGACCGTCGACCCTCCTCGATCAATCCCCATCCTCCCCCCATCCTCCCCCAATCCCCCCTACTCGATCCTCGGGCCACGCGCCGCTGTGCCAGCAGTCACTGGACCGCAGCGACCCTCGACCCTCCTCCATCCTCCTCCATTCTCCCCCCATCCTCCTCGATACTCGAGCCTCTCTCCTCGATCCTCGGGCCACCAGGCCGCTGTGCCAACAGTCTCTGGACCACAGCGACCCTCAACCCTCCTCGATCTTTCTCCGTCTCCATCCCCCTCCTTGCCATCACTCGGACGTCCATTCTTCGTGAAGCGTTGGTTCCGTGCGTGTTTTACTCAAGATGAGCCACACTGCCCCAAGATGGTCCAGAGTTTGTGACGCTGGCCTCGACGAGAAGATGCACACGTTCGAACGATGCCAAGCCTCCTTCCGTCTCAGTAAATAGAATCTCGCTCCTGGAGCCTCAGGCCAGCCTCCTCTTGTCCGCCACTCGATGGATCGTCTCGATCCTCGACACTCCTCGATCCTTCTCGATCATTCCCGATCCTAATTAGGACGAGGCCAGGATTAAATCGGATCAGGACAAATGAGGGATCTCTGAATTCTGGCGGTCCTGGAGGGTGTATCGGGCGCCGCGGCCTTTTCAGAACGTTCGGGAACGCTCCGAGTAGTCTATCCTTGTCTAAGTCCCGCCCGACATCCACCTCGGCAAAAACCTGTTTTTGCATTATTGGCGATGACGCCCGTGACCGAACCCCGTCCCCGCCCCCCTTCCTCCCCCTGGTCACGTCACGATTCGCGCCAGCGCCCACTGAAAAGGAGCCAGTCTCAAGCATTCCAAGACGGCGCCGGCGCGAATCGTGACGTGGCCTCTGCCCCTCTCCCACACCCCCTAATGGAGGCATATGATTAAAAAAACATTTGAGGGCGGACGTTTAAAAAAATAGTTTCGCCGGCCTGGTTGGGCCCACATAAGGGGGGGAGGGGGCGCCGCCCACGGAGGGCCCCCCCAGGGCGAACAAATAAAGTTCTCCGGGGGACAATTATGGTTGCCCCCCGGGCCGTCTGGAGGGCCAGGGGGGGGGCGAGGGCAGGCAATTCGGAGCGGGGGGGGTCGGCCCTTCCCTCCTCCCTCCTCCTTCCGCTCCTCCTTCCTCCCTCCTCCCTCCGGCCTCCCTCCTCCCTCAGTTCCTCCTCCCTCCTCCCTCCCTCCTGTCTCCTCCCTCCTCCCTCCTCCCTCCTCCCTCCTCCCTCCCTCCCTCCTCCCTCCCTCCCTCCTTCCTCCTCCCTCCTCCTCCCCCTCCCTCTCTGTATCCCTCCCTCCCTCCCTCCTCCCTCCCTCCCTCCTCCTCCTCCCTCCCTGTCTCCTCCCTCCCTCCTTCTTCCTCCCTCCTCCCTCCCTCCTTCTTCCTCCCTCCTCCCTCCTTCTTCCTCCCTTCTCTCCTCCCTCCCTCCCTGTCGTAGTAGTCGTAGTCGTAGTAGTAGTAGTAGTAGTAGTAGTAGTAGTAGTAGTAGTAGTAGTAGTAGTAGTAGTAGTAGTAGTAGTAGTAGTAGTAGTAGTAGTAGTAGTAGTAGTAGTAGTAGTAGTAGTAGTAGTAGTAGTAGTAGTAGTAGTAGTAGTAGTAGTAGTAGTAGTAGTAGTAGTAGTAGTAGTAGTAGTAGTAGTAGTAGTAGTAGTCGTAGTAGTAGTAGTAGTAAGTAGTAGTAGTAGTAGTAGTAGTAGTAGTAGTAGTAGTAGTAGTAGTAGTAGTAGTAGTAGTAGTAGTAGTAGTAGTAGTAGTAGTAGTAGTAGTAGAGTAAGTAGCTGTGCTGCGATGATGATGATGATGATGATGATGATGATGATGATGATGATGATGATGATGACACGGCGCGGCACAGCACGGGGCATCCTGCACGACACGGCACTGCACCACGCGGCACGACGCAGCAACATAACACGACGCCGCAGGCGACCGCACGGACGCGCGACACCACTTGGGCGGGAGCGAATCACTTGAATTGTTTCTTGTGGCCATCACAGTATGTGTCCACGCGACGAGCGAACAAACAAACGCTGGAGGGAAGGAGAAAGGGGGGAACGATTAAAAAATCAGTTTCGGGCCCCAGCCCTCCTCCCTCCTCCCTCCTCCCTCCCACCTCCCTCCTCCCGCCCTGCCTCGCCTCCCTCCCCCCTCCCCCCTCCCTCCCTCCTCCCTCCTCCCTCCTCCCTCCTCCTCCCTCCTCCCTCCTCCCTCCCCCTCCTCCCTCCTCCATCCTCCCTCCCTCCTCCCTCCTCCGTCCCTCCTCCCTCCTTCCTCCCTTCCTCCTCCTTGGAAAAATCGAGAATCTTCAGGGGGAAAGGGGGGGGGACGATTAAAGTTGCTGGGGGGGGACGATTAAAAAATCAGTTTCGGCCCCCAGATTCTAGTAGTACGCCCAACTCTTCACGGATAGGGCCCCCCGGGGGAGGGGTGTGGGGTGGGGTATTTTTTTAATCATATGCTCACATTATCGCCCCTCCGTCACGCCCGCTGTCGCCAGGGGACAAGGAGAAACGGACTCCTGGCCCTGCCCGACATCCCCCTCGGTGGTCGAACCTCGCCCCTCTCGAGGATCCTCAGAACGAGGGTCAGCGCCAGCGTGTGCTTGTGCACCGATGCCCTTCCATTTAACGCAGACGGCACAGCGCAGGACGCCACAGGCTGCGTGCGTGCCGTCAGCAGGAGCTGAGCGGTGCAGACACACATTGGGGCTCACACCCTAGAGGGAAGAGAACTATGCACATGCACCGATTCTGGCCAGGCCCATCCTGAGCCCAGGATCGGTGCATACGCCCTCCTACGCACCGATCCTGGGTCAAGGATGGGCCTTGCCAGGATCAGTGCATGTGCATAGTTCTCTTCGCCCGACACCCGTCCTGAGGCTCCGTGGACCCTCGGGCCAGCCTCCGCCTGGCCGCCAGCCTCAGGGGCGCCCCCGCCCACGGCGCGCGCAGATTCCCCGCAGCCCGCTGCCGGGTCGCCCGCCGCTGCCGCGACCGCGGCGTGCCTGGCGAAGAGGCACCGTCACGAAAAGATACCACGGCGGTAATGATCTGTCTGAGGGGGCCCTGGGACACACAAATAAATACACACAAGTAAAAGGATTCCCCATATTTTCCCCTATTTTCCTGGGGACTCGACGATGAACTGTGTCTGTGTGTGTGCTTCTTTCCCTCCTGACCGTCAGCCAGCGTGGGCCCCGAGCAGTGCGTGACTGCACCGTGGAGGTGGAGGCCATGCGGTGCACGCCGTGTGGCGCAGGCTATGCACGGTGCAAGCCGCGGGCTGCCGGCGGAACCTCGGCCGACGACCCGAATGGGCGGCGACGAGGCGGCCACGAGGCAGCCGCGGGCGGCGGCGCGGCAAAACCTCGGCGGACCCCCCAAGTGGGCGGCACCGAGGCGGCGGCCACGAGGCAGCCACGGGCGGCGACGTGGCGAAGCCGCGACGAACCCGTCCAATTCCTCAGTGGCACAGGGAAGAAACCCTGCATGCAGTAACTGCTTGGGAAAAAGCCGCCGAGATCATCGAGAGTTGGTGAGTGATGAGTTCGCGAATGTTTCGGGAGCCAGATCGGGAGACATCAAATCGGTAAAGAAGCGTCAAATCGGCGACCTCGTAAGTTCGACTCGAACAGGTTCACACCGGATCGATCGATCTGATCGGAACGCCCCCCTGGAGGATCGAGGCTTGGGGCTCCATACTCCTGCGCAATGTTTTTCCCTTGGGGGGGGGACTCTGTGAAGCCTTCGAAATCTTCAGGCTCCTCCAGACACCTCCAGGGACCTCCGGGGACCTCCACAAGCCTGGGAGGGCGAGAAGGCACCGATATACTGCCACTCCGCGGACACCTCCCGAAGTGCGTTCTAACCAAGAGTCCGAAGCGAGTCCGGCCGAGACGGCGGCAGCAGGGCAGAGGTACCGGTGCCTCTTCCTCCCCCGAAAGACCTCGGAGACGCTGACGTCTGTGCCCACGAGAGAACCGCAGCGGCCAATTCTTCCTCGAGCTCGGCGCCTGGAGCCCGTCGTCAAAGGCCCAAGGACCGAGATCCTCAAACACCGCCTCTATGGACGCCTCCAGGGACCCCCGGAGCCCTCCCAAAATCCTCAGAGACGCTGGCATCCATCCCGGCGAAAACTCACGACGGCCAGTTTACGACTAGGTCGGGCACGTCCCCCTACAGGCGGATTTGCGACGAAAACTAAAAGTAGTCAAAAAATAATGAAAAAAACATGTTCAAAAATGACAGATAATTCATACACGGACTATTTTCTCACTATTTTTGAATAATCCTCCTGTAGAGGGACACGCCCCACTGAAATTTACGAGAACGGCGCTCATGCACCGTACCACGTTCGGACCCCTTTCAGGCCTCGCTCCAACGCAATACGCCGTATCAATTTCTGGCTCGGAGGGCCGGAAAACCGTGCACCGTAGCACTCCCGGGCCGAAGATCGACAACGACTCGGGAGACCCCAACGCGGCGCGGTGCACACGAGCCGTCCGCGGAAGGAAGCTGCGCGCGAAAACGGGCTTCCGTTGGTCCTCTGGGCCTCTCGGTCTCCTCCCCGAGCCCCAGCAGCCTTGGCCCGGGGCCCTGCGAGGCGAGCTGGTCGGCCTCGTCCGCCGGCAGGCCGCGCACCCACCTGCCAGGCTTGTCCGCCTGCGGGGAGCGCTTGGCGCGCTTGCGCCGCCTCTTACTGCCGCCCTCGTCGCGGTCCTCCGGCACGGACGGGACTCCGTCTCCATCATCCCAAGCTCGCATCGCCTACCCAGGCGGCGGGGCCTTGGATGCTTGAGAACGAAGTCTGGATTGGACTGGGGTCGATAGAATGGATGCGAGCGGTGACGGCAATACTGAATCGAAAGAACTCGTGAAGAAAATGGTAGAGCGCGTGAAGGCCATGACGCTGAGTGTGACGCTGAGGGCCATTATCGGATGCAGGCCTGTCGTGCGGGGATGGCATGCGCAATGTCCGAGCACGCTGCGATGCAATCGACGTGCAAACGCGAAACGATCCAGGCCTGCTCGAAGACCACACGACACATTGGCCCAAATCGCACGCGCCAACAAATAGGAGACAACGGACTTCCAAACTGGAATGCTGCTTCATCCCTTCGGGTGATGAGGAGGTTGAGGGATTAAAAAACAGGTATGTCGAATTTGGATTGTGTTTGCAACTGTAGCTGAATTTTGACAGACATTGGATTTCAGCCGGGTTTGCATTTCGATGTGCTAAAAATCGATATTCATTTACATATGAGAACCGGCTACTCTTGGATTTGGCTTTGGAGTTCAATCCCGATTTGCACGTTGCATGTCGATGATCGCCTCTCCTGCAGGGATCGGTACCAGCCCTGGCCGATAACTTCTTGGCCCGCGAAATGAAAAGCACAAATATAGGTTGTTGCCCGACTGGGCGTTTTGAAATATTTGGAATTCCGCTGGGCACTGATCGTTGCCAGGCCTGTGTATGCCATCGGCTTCATGAAAATATTCAGAATTTCGCTGGCTACTGATGTTTGCCAGGCCGTTTTTGCCATGGGGCAAAGTTGCATCGTTTCGCAAGCGTGGGGCCACAGGCGGTGTTGATGTTGGCAGCGCCCAACGGGTTTGGAATGGCGGACGGGCTCATGCTGGTAAGACGAATTATATATTCAGCACATATAAACAAGAACGATGGCGTTATGTAACTTTTGATCGTTTGAGGCCAGACTGTCTCTGCAAAGCGTTGGAAAGATTTGGCCTGCCCGGTCCTGTGGTGCAGATGATGCGGGGCATTAATTCTGAAAGATACTTCACTATGGATGGAACTTGCGCAAGGATGCGACCCGTTATCACCATATCTTTTCATTGCGGTACAAACAATAATGCTGCACGAAGTATTCGAAAACCTGGCTCTCCCGGAAGAGCCCGCATATGTTGTGACAAAGAACATCATGTACGACAAGCTGCTGCTCTCCAAACACAGGGGGGATTTACAAATGATATTGGACGCAATGATTTTGGAGGGACAGTAGTACGGTTTGGAATTGACTTGGCACAAAACATTACAAATTCAAACTTCCACTACGGGCGTGGTGCAGCAGCCAAATGAGGATCCAATCAAAACAGCGAGGGAAGCATTTTACCTTGGAGAATTGATTTCTTGCGATGGTCGCGCCAGAGATAAATTATCTTGAATGCTGGGTGAATCGGGCGCTATTTTTCGCGATGTGAGCGAGATCTGGGCGCACAATTCCATAACGTCGCGCCGGAAGCAGATCCTTTCCGCCTGTATCGTCAGCAAGCTTTCATGTTCATCGGACTCTTATGGCTTTTGAAATCCGACAGATCAAGGATCGACGCTGTCGAATGCAATTGCTTGAGACAAAGATTGAATATTCCATGTCCGTACATCCATCGGGTATTTATTGCTGTAGTTTTGGAGAAAGCATGCGTGAACAGGTTGTCGGATATCTTGCACGATCGTCAGATCCAGCTATACAGAACGATGTCTTCACACGACGCAAGTGTATCGGTGAGACAAGTGGCATGCAACCCCAATGGCAAGCCCAAACAATGGGCTTTCCACAGGCGCAGAGGCCGACCACGACAACAATGGTCGCATTCAGTGTACCATATGATGTCGTTATCTTTCATCTTTCATCCATCCTCGTCGTCCATTTTCCTCTTCATCACGGCGCCAGCGTTTGGCCGTGCTCTCTCGCCCGCCGCCGCTCTCAACATCGTTTGGCTGTTCGTTTGCCCTGCCTACGCGCCCACTCGGATGCAAGGCCGCTGTCTTTCTGTTTGTCCAGCGGGTTCCCCAAAACATCCGCGCGCATGATGGGTTTGGCGCGAGGCATGCGCGAGTGAGAAACTGGCGGCTTGTCAAAGGCAGCGCGCGGCCTGGAGAAGCGCGAACTCCACGGTGCAAGCGCGGGCACGTGCAAGCGCAACGAGCAGCGGGAAGAACGCATGTCCGTTGCACGGCGATGCGGCACGACCGTCGCGACGTCGCGAGAATGTGTCGGGGCAATATGCTGCCCACCTGCCATGAGGACGGCGATGCGCAACAAAAGTGCGGGCGTTCCACACTCGATGCGAAAACGCTAGCGAATGAAAACTCTGAGTCGCGGCTGTCGCAAGCTAGGACGGGGGCGCGGCAGACAGAACCCACGCCCGCGAAAATGGCACAGCGAACAGAGCACGAACGGCGCACAACACTGCCCAACGGGCCACCCAGGACAGGCACCCGACCGGGCTCTGCGCCCCACGGGCGCCCTCAATGAGGGCCCTGCCATGTTCCGGGGGGCTTCCACGCCGCCGGAAGAGGCCAGGGGAGCTCTGTGTTGTCCCTCGCTCAAGCCAGAGGACAGGAGCATGCGAACCTCAAAGCCATGTCGGCGACCATTTATGGATCACCTGAGGTTCCAAGCCAAAGCGGCGACATTCAATGTTGGAAAATGCAGTACTCCCCACGCGCGTGAAAGTGACACGCGTCACCCGCACGCGTCCGTCGGTCACCCTCAAGGGATCACTTGATGTTCCAACCAAAGCGGCGGGCGACTTTTCTTCTGAGAATAAAACCGAATTATCCACGCGCGCGCGTTGAGAATTCTGTATCGTCCGTCGTTGAGAACACTCAACCTAACCCATGGCACATTCAAAAACCAACCGAGCAACGCTAGTGGTTCAACTTGGTCCCCAAGCACGAATTGCTTTTGTATTGTGGACAATGCTGAAATCCCCACGCAAACGCGCGCGACACGAGCCACCCGCGCGCATCCGTCGGTCACCGTGATGAGTTCACTTGAGTTTCCAAGCCAGCATGGCGATTTTTTGTGGAGAACGCAGCCGGAACCTTGGCAACTTCAAAATCCAATCGGTCACCTTTGGAGGTTCACTCTAGTTTCCTGGCGCGCGTGGCGGTGTTTCTATTTCTGTTGTGCACAATTCTCAACGCCCCGCGCGCGGGTAGCACTTGTCACCCGCGCGCGTCCGTCGGTCACCGTTAAGGGTTCACCTAAATTCCCACACAAACATTGCAATGTTTCTTCTGTGCGTAATAGAGTAGAAATCCACGCGAACTTCAATGTCCAATCAGTCGCCGTTGAAAATAAATTTTGGCGTCCACACCTGCATGGCGATTTGTTCGATTGTGGACAATAATGAATTCCCCGCACGTGCGCAGAAGACGCAGGTCTCCCGCACGTGTCCGCTGGTTCCCGTTAAGGGTTCGCTTTAACTACCAGGCCAACATGACGACTGTCTCTGACAACGCAAAACTCGCCACGCGCGCGCGCGTGGAGAATTCTGCGTTGCCCACGGAAAAAAACGGACACGCGTTACCTGACAAAAACAAGCGGTCATTGTAAAAGAACGGACTTCAGCTCCCAAACAAACATGGAACATTTCTATATTTTGGACTTCTAGAACGCGTGCGCCGGTCATTTGTAAGATAGAAACCCCTCTAGATTCCAAGTCAACATGGCAACTTCTCTAACGCGTGGACAATACAGACGGCTCCTCGCGCGCACACGGATGGGCAGTTATGGCTTGCCCATCGTAGAGAACATGCAACAAAACCATGCCATCTTCAAATCCAAGTCGGCCCACGTTAAAACATACTTTATTGGTACGGAACATCTGCGCTATTATATTGAAGGAGCGACTTGCTAAGAAGGGAGCGAGCCTTCTAGTCAATTGCTGTTGCTCTGTTGCGCAACAACCGCGGCGGCGCGTCCGAATTGCCGAGCCACGTCCTGCGCTCGCGCCCTGGATCTCCTGTCAAGGAGCATCTACAAGTCGCTGAAAACATGCCCCAGGGTCGCCGCGACCCGCTGCAGAGCGACCCTGGCTACTCGAGCACATGCTTCGCGGGGTGAACTGGCAGGAAAGACAGAGACCCCCCGCCCCCCGACCGGGCCCCGGCCCCGCATCCCCGGGGCCTTACTAAGGCAGACCGCGGACTTCCCTACTGCGAGGAAGCGGCTTTTCTAAAGCGAGGAAGCGGCTTTACCAAGGCGAGGAAGCGGTTTTACTAAAGCGTGGCAGCGGCATTAATAAAGGCGCGCCGGCGAATGCATTCCGAGAAAAAAATATACTAAAGTGCAAAGGAAGCTTTAATAAAGCGGAGGGACGGCCCCGTCGAAACTGCGCGCAAAAACTTCGCCCCTCCCATAAAATCTGGCGCGGGACTCTAGGGGCGAGGGCGGGGCGCAAGTTCCCCCGTAGGCCTGGGCCCCGTCGCCGCCGTCGCCGCGACGTTCGTCGTCGCCGCCGTCGCCGTTGCCGCCAACGTCGTCGCCGTCGTCGTCGCCGCAACGCCCGCGCATCCGCGTTCTTACCAGCGGCGGGTCGCGCGCGACCAGAAGCACCACTGCGCTCGCGCGTCCGCTCGCCCCGCGGGTGCCCAGGCGGACATCGCGTCTTCAAATTATTTAACCCGCAGCTCTTTTACAATAGTAATGGGAAAACGATGCCTCTGACTTTAGCTTCCAAGCCAACATGGTGACTTTTCGATCGCGGACCGCGCTGGGCTCCCGCGCGCGCTACCCATCGCGGAAAGCAAACAGCAACACCCACGCTAACATCAAAATCCAATCGGTCGCCATTCAAGGTCCATTTGAATTGCCATGTCGACGCGGCGCCTTCTCTAGCGTGGGGCAAAACACACACACACACACGCACACACACACACACACACACACACACACGCGCGCGGGCGCGCAGGTGACGCGCGTATCCCGCGCGCGCCCGTCGGCGCGCCTAGAAAGGATGGCTCCGGGCCGCCTGCCCTGGGCCAGTCTGCGTGTGAAAGCATTCCACGTGCAAGGGGCAAGGCCGCCGCGCGCGCGGCAGCCCTGGGGCATTCTGCGCGGGAAAACAAGACTTGCGCGAGGGGCAAGGCCGCCGCGGGGCAAGGGCGCCGCGCGCGCGGCGGCCTCGGGCCCAGTTGTTTGGGAAAACATGTTTGGGGCAACAGATCATGCGGACGAGGCAGAGCAGCCATGTGTGTATGGGGTTGAAGTACAAGGGCACAGAACCCCTGATCCGTTGGTAGAGAGAAGGAGGGATAGATGGATATCTTTCCCTCCCGCGCGATCAAGGTCTGATCGATCTATCTCAATACCTGAGCCCAAACGGCCAGGCGCAGGAGAGGTAAGGATAAGGAGTATATATGAGAGTATCATGCGGGTTCCATTCACACCCCCCGTCCCGAATCCCGCCCGTGAGGGCAGGACTCGGGAACAAAGGAAGGGAATCCGCCACCCATTTACTCCTTTGGTCCTTAAGTCAGAAGGCAGCTGGGCTTAAAGACCCTGGGTCCCCTTTTCTTCGCCAAGCACACTTTGGTGCCCCCTCGGTGCGCCCCCCAAAACGCTTCGGCACTCGAGGGCGGAGAAGCATGAGACATGGGTGGGCGGAGAAAGAAGATCTGAGCATTAAAGCAACATGCAAACTGCCTCGCCTTTGCGAGGCAGGTGTTGCCACCAGCTATCAGATTATTCTCGACGCAATCAGGTTTAAACTCTTAAAATGTGTACGCTAAGATCGTGTTGACAAACACGATCTTGCAACGAAACACAACTCTGTGTAAAAGCAAATGCCTGGCCAGGCGGAATGTCGTGTTGATGAGCACGAAAAATACATGTGTATAAATTATGTTTGGCGGCTCCCGTTTGCGTTGCTCCTTGAAAGGCTGCCTCGGTTATCGCAAAAGGTATTTGTGTGTGTGTGGCCACTTGTGTTATATATAATGAAGTGGCCTAAAAGTATGGAATAGCCACCGCTCAAGGCGAACTTTGGTTTGTAATGAAGCTCATGCCTCTGAGCGGTGGGCCTTGCGGCCGACTCACTACGCGTTGCCGTTATTGTAGAACCTGCGGTCCCACATCCTCTGGCCGTTGTACGTCACGTAGCTCGTCGTAGATGTCTCCCAAGCTGTCCTCGGGATCCAGTTGCGAAACCAATCATTGTACTGGATATCCTGGATGTATACGTACTCGTCGTTGTTGATCGCGATGTAGATCCAACAGTTGATCTAATAACTCCAGTACCTGAGACCCCAGTAGCTGTCCTCGAGGTCGTCGCGCCAATAGGCGGCGTAATCGGATGTACGCGCTCTCTTGGCACGTGGCCCCGCGGGCGTGTAGTCCGTCGCGCCTGAGGCGCTGGACGCAGCAGCATCGCCAGGGGCAGGGCGCGGCGGCGGCCGCGGATGGCGCGGCTCCATGGCATCATCGGACTGATGGGATTGTGTATCGGGATCGGTTCTCATCCCTGTATCAACCCCCCTCTGGTCGGTATGCGACGGATCGAGGGAGCCTAACAACTCGTTGGCAATCGCGGCAAGCTTTCGCTGAGTGAACTGTTCACGGGTGCCGTCCCTTCTAGGGAGAGTAATCGTGACCAGTCCGCGAGCCTGCCGCGTCTGCCTGTTGAGGCGGCCCTCGTTCAGCCACCATTTCCTCCGACCAGCATGTCCTGTCCTAATGCTGACGTCGAGGATGTCCCACGCATCACGCATGTCATCCACGGTCCAGGCCTTCTTGCCGACGTTCACGCGGGCACCTGTCATTTGGTGGTGGAACTTCAGGTCGTTGAGAAAGCGCTGTACGAGATTGGCGAATGGGTAGTACAGAGGTCTGTCGTCGTCGGCTTCGCCCATCAGTCTGCATTCGTGTGCAGCAGGGCTACCTGATTCGGCCCACTTCTGATACCTCTTTCTGGACGAATTAGCCAATCTTCGCAACAAATGTTTCTCGCTGCCTGCGTGTGATCGCGCACCCGTCATAATGACGTGCGCTCCGTCCTTCATGTATCTCGCGATCTGGTCCCCGGAGAGCGTCATCTTGATCCAGTTCGTCAGCTTCTGGAAGTACGCGAGATCGCTCTGTACGGCGGTACTCTTACCCGTGGCGCCTACGGCCACGGTATACTGCCAACAGATGTCACAAAGGGCGCCGTCACCTGTGACGATCCCAAGGGACAGATCTCGACCGCAATTCTGACAGAGCGGCATGGAATGCAAGATCGTCTCTGGAACCCCTTCCGTCGTGAGGTAATCGCGGGATCCCCAGCGGGTGTCCTGACCGCGAGCGAGGCTCTGGCCGATCTGATTGATGGCCTCACGATTGATCTCGGTGTTCGGTCGGGAAGCGGTTGATCTACTTAATCCCTCGATCTCGATCCTAGACAATCTTTCCCCTGGCAGTCCTTTGTACTCTGTCTTGGTGTTGTCCGTATCCTCGGTGCCACCATGGCATACGTTCTCTGTACGAAGACGGCGAGCCTTCTCCTGCAAGGCAGCCTCGTTGTCGCCCTCCTCGCGCTTGGGTCCCGTCTGCTCGGCTATGATACGTGCCATGGTTTCCTGACCAGGAGCTGCAGATGCAACGCTGCCTGGGTCCTGGGGAATATCCTGCTCCGCGCCTTGCTCACGAGGCGCGGCAGGTGTTTCCACCAGCTCTTCCCATACAGGAAAGTCTGGGTTACCGTATGTCCCGGTACAATTCTTGAATAGGTCACGCAACGCCTGGAGTGCAGGATGGTTCTCATGGATGGCATCTTTTGTCAAATCGGAAAGCTCCGCAATACTATATTCCAAGATGTTCTGGTATACTTTGGAGATCCATTGAAAGACGCCTGTAGTCGACTCCTCGATACTCTCTGGGTCGAGGTAATGTACCAACTTCTTGAAGAAATGATCTGCACTGCAATTTGGTAAGTCACGTGCCAATTTGTGGGTATGATCATAATTCAATTGGTATGACTCTGCATTCCATGATTTCGATCCAAATCGAATCTCAAATTGTAAATGCGATTGTGTTTTATCCATTACAATTCTGTCCGCGCCGCTGTGTATCTCGATGATCTGTTTCATCTGGATCATAGGCGAATCCACCAACAACTCCGACGTCCAACAATATATGCGGCAGTCATCTGACTGTTTAATCCATCTTGAATCCCCGTCGGGGTCGTAGTCTGGATGGTTAAGGAATTCCGATGGCGGGTCAATGATGTTGTCGAGTATGCTCGCCTCAATCTGCTCATCTGCTTGAATGTCAGCTGAGAGATCTGCTCTCATGTTGTCGTTCGCTGCTTTCTCATCGGCGGTGAGCGATATGTTCGATATATCCACGATCACGGTGACCAAAGGATCATTCGATGATCCTGCAGTTTGTCGAGGTTTATCGCCCGTATGAGCGTTGTCCTCGGCAGGTGTGGCCACCAGCTCGTCGGGATCGGGTGTCCGAGGAGCGGGCCGTCTTGTCGGTGTACGCGGAATACGTGGTCTATAAATGCTCGGCATACCAAGGTATGGTAAACTGCCATCATTCTTGTGCTGTAATATCTTTTCACTGCATGATCTTGGGTCTTTCAGGACGGTCTCCATATATGTCGGGTCAATGGCATGTTCTTCGATACGAATTGGTAATGCAAAGACAACGCCCTTGAGGGGCATGCTTTTGTCATTGTACCATATGTTTACCCATCGTAAACCGTAGTTGAGAATAGGTACTTGTACCGCGAAGAACTTGTCGAAGACGCCGAAATGGATGATTGGACCATATCTGTGTCCCTTGGTCAAGGCAATTTTGGTATTGTGATTGCCCTTGGGCCAGTGATTGTCGTAATGAAAGCATTTGATAGAACCCCAATTCTTGATGATAATGAAGTCTCCCATGCGAACATCATTAAATGCAGGTCGACGGTCCCAATCTTTTTGCGTAATCTTTGATGTGACAGGTCGAAGAGCTTCTCGGCAGCATGACAAGGCGATTCACCATTCTTTATCATCTGCTTTGTGATTGGTCTCCCGAATCATAGCGCTGACTATTTGCTCGTCCAAGGCGTCGGCTGCAGGTGTACGGCTAGCAGGGGTTTCCCCCAGCTGGACCGAAGTTGCTGATGCTGACGTTGTCCTTGGCGGCTCCATGTTCTGGTCGGGGTCGACAGGTGCAATCCCAGGAGGGTCGTCGATGAGCTCTCCAGGAAGGTAGGCACAAATCTCGTACTTGCTCAATGGCGGTCTTGCGGCCAATGGCGGGTAGTCCCATGGGTCGCCGTCTGGCCATAACTGCTGGCCATGCATGTGGTGTGGTTTGAGGCGGCGAATTGCGATAATTGCCGCAGCGGGTACCACGTCCTCTGTCATGATAGCGCCCTGAGCACCCAGCCAAAACCTGCAACCTGCTTTTGTGGCGATCTCCATGTTGATCACCAGCTCGACCTCGTTCTTGTAGCGATTGAACTTGTATGATTCCACTGAAGTATGTGGATTCTTCTGCACATTGTCTAAATATGTGCTGGAACTAAAGAATGCCTCAGAGCGCTGTGATGGTTTATGATGCTTGTCTCTCTGAGAAGATGGATCGATGTATCCTGGAATGATCCCTGTCCTCAATATGTTGCGCCAAGCGCGGGATGCTGTGCCGTGATGGAGATATTTGGTATCTGTCCATTGTAGGCTCTCCCATCCCATATTCCATGGCTTGGAAGATGGGTTGACACAGCTGTGACCACCAACGCACCGAATAGCAATGACGCTGTTCCAATCGAAAGAACTGGGGTCACCTCCCTCAGGGATCGGCTTGGCATATATCTCAATTCTGTTTTTCTGCGAATCAATATGTTTTTGGAACGCACGAATGATGAATATCGGGTAGTAGTCGTTCCAATCGGCATATCCATGATTTGCACCATCTTTCCTAAAGTGTGCCACTGCTGCGTCCATGGATAGTCCATTGTGTCTGTCTTTGCGATCTCTGAATTTCCATTCGACCATCTCCTTAAAGGATTTCCAATTGCTGGGAATCTTCCATTCATTCTTTGTTGTTTTCTCCCAGATATTGATACGTCTGTCATGAAATTGATTGATCCAAAACTTTTTGTAGTGAACCCCATGGCGTAACATAGTCGTTATGTCTTTGCTCATGTATTTGTTTGTTCCCAGCCATTCTTCCTCAATTAGCTCGGGACCATAACGTACATCGTCATAATGTGGTAATGATATCCATTTCCACTCTGGGAAGCAACCAGACTGTGCGATATCAGGCGCATGAGCTATCACACTATCATCGTGCAACAATTGATCAAACCAGTCCTGATTATCCAGGCAGGCAAATCCATTGGTCGCGCGTGTGCCCCGCAACATTGGGCACATGTACGGATGGTCATCGGTCCTCCTTGATGCCTGCTTGCAGCTTCCACTCTCGAACAGTGCATGCGTTATCGAATATCCCGATCTTGCTGATGTCCTCGTGCATGGAACGCTCACAGCTATGCTGCCATGATAATATATTCATTTCATGTGGAGATGGGTCCTCCTCGGCAGGAGTTCTCCAGCTCCATGGCCTCAAGGTCAGTGCCGTCGTCGGGAATCGGTACCGCCTCAGCCTTGGGGAGCTGATCTGCTGGCTGCTGTTCTGCTGTCGGTTCAGGAGTCGATGGTTGCGGCACTTTTATCGATTGCGGTCCAGGTTGCAGTGGATCAGGCAATGGGCCTGGTGGAGCTGGCTGTGCTGTATCAGCTGCTGCCCTCCATACGGCTGTCGGAACATCAGGGTCATGACCCAATGCAACGCGATCCAGTGCATTCTGCTTGAAGAATGTTTTGCAAGCTATGATGTTCTTCTCGTTCTCGGCAGCAGGGCCGATGCAATGAGAAGTCAGCCTGTTATCTTCTGCAACGATTCTTGCTTTGGTCGCATTGTCATCTCCATCCAAATCTTTGATCTGATGTAAGAATTGCTCGAATACAACCCAAGTAACTGCACGTGCATCTTCAACCGTTTTGACGATCTTAGGATGAAGGAGTTCCATTTTCTCAAGAGAATGCCAAGATGCCCAAGCCCCAAGGTAGTCTTTGATCAACTGCATGAGGTACTGGAATAAGTCGTTGTATGCCATAACCCATGGATCATTGCCAGGAAGGGTTTTGTCAGGATCGCCAGGATCAGGTGCTGGTGTACGTGTCGGCATTCCAGGAGTAGGTTCCGTTGTGTCGCCTGCTTCGGCAGGCAGTGATGCCGACAATGTACCGTCGGCACATGATGCCATCCACGCGCAATGAGCCATCTCGTTTGCCGTCTGTGTCATCAACGTCGTGAGGCTGAGATCTCTTTTCCATTCGTTTGTCATCTTTTCTCTGAAACCGAGGGCTGCCATGATTTCTTTGGCCTGTGTGTAGGCCTGATCGTCTGTTACAGGGATCAGCAATGGCGCCCTGAATGGATATGGCTGAGAAGGCAGGGACTGGATCAAAGCGCAGAAGTTGCGATAGCATACTGCGTCGCAGAACTGAGTTGTAAACATTGCCATGTTATGGTTGTTCTGTTTGGCGTGCCAAGCCTGCGGGGTAATCCGATCGTACGTATCCACCCAATGGTCGGATGGAAGAACAGTGATACCACGGTTCTGCATGATGTTGATCAGGGCGCTCGTGTGGTGATCAAAGTTCGGATGTGCGCCCCATTGCGCTGCTTTTCCAGGCCCCATGACTGTGGGGCAGCGAAAGCACTGCATCACGTCGACAAAACGTGATACGTCCACGAGCACGTGCACGGGCATGAGCGTCGGGACGCCGCCCTCACATTCCATCTTTTGGAGCTCGTATACGTCAGTAGGAGCACGATTCTGATGTCGGCGCATGTCCACGGTGTTTTGTCCGTGATTGGCGCATGCAATGTCGTTCGCGCTCCATACCACCATGGCATTAAGTCCCCTGCAATAGTGTCTTTGTTTCACGTATGATGGGAAATCGTTGGCCCAGTAATCCCAGATAGTCTCGTTTAACTCGCGCCACTTCTTGATAGAAGCATTGTCGCTTTGAAACATGAGGCTTCTGGCTTCGCGGATCTTCCTGATCATATTGCGCTGCTCGAGAGTGTTCTCAAATTGGTTGTTGAGAGTAGCATCGGTACGGCTGTCTTGTGTCTCGAAACGTTGCTTACGTAATTCCTCCATACCATAGCGGATGTCGTCGTAACCAGCCTCTGGCAAGCGAACGCAATCTTGACCGATTGGCGTGTCATTCTGTCTGAACCATTCTCTATCATTGCCAAAGGAGAATGCCCACATCATGATGTCGTCGCGGATAATGGTCGACAAATGCTCAAGAGTAGCGCCGCCCATGTATTCCGCGCGGTTGAGGCACGGCATAAATAGCGGTACAAGAGCAGTATTTGAAACATTGGCGAGGTCGATTCTCTTCTGGGAAGCGTTGAGTTCGTCGATGCCAAAAGTAGGATACTTCTTGTGTTTTGCACTCTTGGACTTGTTCTTGGCCTGCATGGTCCATGTTGAGTCAGTGTACAAGTTGGTCCATTTGTACGCGTGACCCGATGGCCCAAATGCATGATGCAATAGTAGTCCCAAGTCCTCTTGTATGAGGGAGTGCCACCCATTATCTGAAAGTAGGGTAGAAACCAAGCGACCACCACAGAAAGCATTATATTTTGCATGGTCCAGCTCAAATGGGTCAACATCATTACCCGGAGTAAGACCAGGGCCATTCGAGCCGATCTGGTCAGCGGCTTCGCCGAAGAAATCGTTGCCCTCGTTGTATGGTGTCCAACGATAGGTACGTTCCATATCCCCTGGATTATCTAATATTGCCACCCAACCATTCGGATGATCGGATGGTGTTGCCACCGTCTTGGAGTATGATCCGATACCTCCAAAGCCTCCGCGCGCAGTCAGCCATGTAGTAACCTTGCGGCGAAATTTGTTTGTTTGGTTAAGGTCGGAAAATGCTCTCATGTTGGTGACCAAATTATCCTCAACAATATGGCCGATGTGTCCAGATGTATCCGAAGTCCTGGCAATGCCAGGTGGGCGTGTAGGTAACTTGGCCGTTGCACGATCAAGTTTAGGAGCATAACATGGCGTTACCAATCCATTGCTGTATACATCGGATGGTGCACAAAGACCATTGTTATAGTATATTTGTGTATCATGAACGCTGTCCTCGGCGTATTGTCCCAGTACTGCACTGCCAATTTTGGACCAATCGTTGTGAATCATCAACCATTCCGTTTTCAATATCATTGTCGTAAAGTTTTCTGGTGGACACTTGCGGTGCGATCCTGGGATCACCGCGTTCAAGTGATCATGTAAGCCACGAGCGCTTTCTTGCACTGATGGATTACGATTGAAGAGACTGGAAAGCATACACATAGCACGCAGGAGTGATAGCCACGGTGTAGCCGTAAACGTGCTGTACTCGTAGTTGGCGTTGCCGCCGACGGATCCACTCGTGGCATTTATCCATTTCTTAGCGCCGTCGGACGCGAAACGGGCAAGTTCCCGAATAGAGGATTCGTCGGGTACGCGAAGATCGAACTCTCCGCTTCGATCAGCACGCCGTTGATGTATGTATATGTAACCATCTTCAGGATCACGAGGACGGCCAGTTTGAGCGTGGTACGTGAAGCCCACGCGGTCACCGTCCCTGGCGTTCGGGTCGTACTCCGCGTCGTAGCCGATGGGCCAGCCGACGAGGTTGAGCGGCTGTGCCTGATCCATCTCGTGGATGGGGGTATCGGGATTAGAACCGATCTCACTTATATTCGCCTCGCAAGCGGCGAATAGGATGCCTGTGAGCTTTCTAGCTCGAGTCGTAAAATTGCTGCGGCATGAGCGCATAATTAATATCCTAATTCTCTCTGCATCTCGTGGGGGCGAGGGAGGATGACGGGGATGTCTACCGTGCGGGGAACGTGTGCGCGAACGGGGTGTGCGCGACGCAATATCTGCGGCTGGTACGCCAATGTGGCACATGCATGCGCATAGTCCCTCGTGATTAGCTTGCCCAACACACCGAAATCCACATTCTGATCCTACCTCGCCCCATCTTTCTTTTTCTGCCAATGATATTTTGCATACTTCTGGGCGTCCATTCAGTTTCGGAGGTTCCGCCTCGTGAGGTAAACCATCGGGCCTCCGAGGCCCTCGTCGTGGTTCCCAGGGTTTCTTTATAGGACATTGTATCGGGGTAGTGGGAAAGATGAGCGAGTGTTCCAAGAGATCCTTCCAAAGATCTGCTTTCTTCGTCTCGAAATGTTTGGTCATCATATCTGCGATATGCTCCTTTGTTCCTACGTATTTGAGCTCGATATGTTCGAGTTGGCACGTCTCGCATATCCAATCCAGGTTGATACGATGAGTACGATGAAGATGACGAAGTGCTGGTGTACGTCCCTTTTGGACAATTTTGATCACGGCCTGGTTATCCTCCAGGACGATAAGACGTACTTTGGGAGCACTGACCTCTTGAGCTGGTTCTGGATCCACGTGTAGTACTGTACCTTCATGGGAAATTGTACGTCTCTTTGGAGGCGTAGGTAATTCCGTATTTAGCGGTAGTTGCCTACGGCTAGGAGAAGATCCCCGTGTAGGGGGTGCCTTGCGAGGCGTTGGTTTGCGCTTCTTTTTGGCTGCCAATGTAGGACACATCGCCGGGTCGGCGTGTCGATGGCAGCTCAGGCATGCATTCTTCTCTTTGCATGTTTTGGCAACTCCCACCACGGCTTCCCAGAATGAGAGTAGTGGTAACCCTTCCAGTCGTAGTGCGGAATCAAGAGCCACGATCTCAGATTCAGTAGATGAATGTGAAACAACAGTTTGTTTCTTACATACCGCGTTGACTGGAAAGAACGTATTAGGTCCAACAAGCGCAGCAAAAACTCCGGTAGTGGATTTGGATGATGTAATGCAATCAGCGAACGAGGCGTCGGTAAAGAGCATGATGGATAACTTGTCTGACGAATCTCCTATCCATCCGTGTAAGCAATGTGTACGCGTCGTTTTGATGTAGCATATCAACCGATGTAGACGTTTGTCACACGTAGCATTCCATTTGGTAATTTCTCTGGCCAACATACATACTGGATGTAGAAGATCGAAACGACAGCAACGTGCCAGGTACAGGATCTTCATTAGTACACTTGCCGCGTCCTGGCCAAGGATGCCCTCGTCTGAATAGTCGGAATCAGTGAAGGAGGTGTCCTCGATGCCAGGGGTCTCGGCGTCAGGTAGGTCATGGTATGTGACGGGTATGGGATCTGTCGTGGTAGATGTCGTGTCGACCGATTTTGCTGGACTGGATGATCGTGGCCGTGCGTTGAGCACACTAGTAGGTCTGGCGACCGACCCGGAGGATGTTGGCGATTTGGATCGCGAAGTCCTCGGCGAGTCGGATCGTTTCCGACGTGACCCTGTTCCCTGGGCGCGCTTGGAGGCGCATTCCAGGTATCGCTCAATGCACTGATCGGTAAAACCAAGCATATCATGTCGAATTCCACGAACGTGTTTGGCCGCATTGGAATCTTTCTCATTGTGTGCGGGCAGCATAGGGCGTATTGTGGACATTCTTTTGTCGAAAATGCTCTGCGGTACATCATATGCTTGTTGTCCACAACCCAAATATTGTGAGTATGGAGTAGGTGGATCCAAGTCAATACCGCTTTTGCGAATATGATCCCAGCCAGTCTGTAGATTATGAGCTGGGCCGGCCAATTTAAAATCGTCCACATATACTGAAAGTACCAGTCCCAGTTTGTTGTGTCTCCATACGCATTCCCATCCTGAAATAAGCTCGAAACCTACGCTTTCTAAGCATGCACGGCATTTTCGTTCCCAAAAGACACCTGCGAGAGGGTGTCCGTATAGTGCCAATCGTAATCGGCACACTGGGTTTTTGTATTTTGACCATGATGTCGGTTGTCGCCATTTAGGTATAGTAATCCAAGTATCAACTGGATCAATTCGTCCGTCGCCGTATAATAATGCCTGCGTGTAGGCTCCAGGTGCATCACTTTGCTCTCCCGCATATTGCGGCAATAACGCAGTAGCATCGCAAAGTTTGGAAGCTTCTATATGCGAAGCACTGGAAGCGGCGTCGGCGAATATGGCGGCCAAACCAGTCTCATCTTTGCCTGTATTGCCCTGAACCACCACTCTGCCCTTGAATTTACGTAGATCAGGAGGAAGTTCCTCATGTTTGACTGAAGATAGCTCCAAGATATTGAAGAAATGAACTTTTGTTCCATTGCGGATAGCTTGTGACTCAATATCAGCTTTTTCTGCAACAGTCTCCAACATCCATGTTTGTTTCTTTTCCAGTCTCTCGTATTCCTTTCGTAGGGCTTCTTGTGCGCGTGGTTCTGCGGCAACTTCTTTCTTACTCAGGCTTCTAGTAACTAGTGCCGGGCGTGATCATGCTGAATCGGGTATTTTATCTCTGTGTGCCGGCGTGTAGGTGGTTTCACGTGGCATAGTTGGTATTACTACCGACTGGGTGAACTGGCGTATATGCGGGTTCAAAGTCCCAAAGTCGGTTCCCCCACGATCCACAAGTACCAAAGCACGTTCTTCTCCGTCATGCTGTTGTGGTAGTTGGCGGTAATACAGCACCGTAGTAATGTCACGTGGCCCACCAGGTAATTTAGCATGCAGTATTTCCTTGTTTGTCACGCCTTTGACGTTTTCGTCGCGGATGACGTCGCCGTTGTCAGTGTCGTATGTAATCCGTCGTTCCACAGTATTCCAGGTGGGTCCGCCGGATGTAGTAGTACGGAAATTGTTGACCTGTTTGTCCTGTCTTGTCCACGCTCTTAGTGCAGCTCGGTCACGAATCTCACGAGCTCGTTTAACGTCGTTGGCGTACTCGATCTCTTTCTTTTGTTGTCCACGGGAAAGTGTTTTCCAATGCTCGGGAAGAACGTGATCAGGACGTGTAGCAGTCTGCATACGTGTCTCGCGTCCACGAACCACCATCTTGCCGTCTGGCGTTATTTTTGGAAGCTCATAGAACTGAATCGTGCCTGTCCACGGCTCACTTAACTCCCTGTGGTCGTTGGCGCTAACACCATCCCAAACGTCTCGGAAGTTACTTTCTCCCTCAAAAGTAGAAGTCGTTTTGAAATCTCGTGTCACATCGAGTTGATCAACAGGTACAGGTATGTTCATGACGTCGTCCGTCGGGATGAACAGTTTCTTTCTTGGAGTACGGATATGTCTGATGACGCAATATCCACGCTGTTCCCAGTAGTCTGGCTCCGGTGCTGGTGCAGCAACTTCAGAGGCCGATGTTTGGATATCAACGGCGTTATCCTCTGTTGTCATCATAGATGGGTCATCCCATTCTTTAGGGTAGGACAGTGGAGGATCGGGCATTGGCTTGTCACCCAAGGGGCGAAAAGTGGATGCCTTCACCTCGTCGTGTGCCTCGGGGTTATGATGTCGTAGAGTACCATCTCTCACTGGGTAGGTGAACTTGCCATCAGGGATGATGATGTCTTTGACTCTGTGCACATGACACAGTTCACCGTCAGGATTCTTGGCGTATGTAGCCGTGTCCAGGACAAGGTAGTCACCTGACCATCGTCCACCCGAGTGTAGGTGGTAACCCATGAATAATCCTTCCCGAGTATTTTCTTTAAACTTTGCAGTCTCGTTGTTAATCTCGGGGTTGAGGCATTTCCAAAAGATCCGAGCACCGAATGGCATGCAGTGCCCAGGGAAGCTTTCGCCAAATCGTATTTCATGAGCTGTCTTTTCTGCATGCTCCTCGCTGAGGGCAGCCACGCCCGTGGATATATGCACAGAATTATGTCCACAGCAAAAGGCTTGCATGGCCTCTTTCCACCATTCGTGTCCCAGGCCAGACATATGTAACACAGCTCTTGTACCGAGAATGACAATTTTGACAACGCGCTCAATCAATCCACTTGTCTGCGGACGATGTGGCGTACTCGTGTCGTGTCTCCATCCCAGTTGGCGGCAAGCTTTCTGAAGCTCCCCAGAGTTGTCTGGATAGATATGCTTCACCTCATCGTTCGCGGCGATGAACTGTTGAAAGGATGCCTTTGTGGTAGCTGCGTCCTTGTGTAGCGCTGGGTAGGCCATGAAGATGCCGGTATATATGTCGAGAACAACAAGTGCATATTTGTCGCCATGTTTGTCCGCGGCATCTTCTTTGGCCAGTGCGATATGGTCGGCAGTTGGAGCCTCGCCAAACTTCTTCGGGACAAAAGCCTCGTAGGCGTTATCCTCGTCGGCGGGGTCTGCCGGTGGATGTGGTTTGCGCTGTCGTCTACACGGGGCATTCTGTGCCATCGTACAAGAACAGATCTCACAGTCAGGGTGTTTTGGGCTGTGAGTCATGTAATGCATCGGGTCGACCGGTTTCTTCTGTCTGTTGGGGAGAACGCGATCGTTGTCGTGATGCGTTCGTGCAGTCGTCTCTGTCGGTATGTCATTATCTGCTTGAGCTATATCTAGCCCCCCGCATTGTGGAGGAGAACACTGCGTCTGAGACGTAGTCGAGTCGGTGGATGTGTCCACGTTAGGCTCGTCGGTGCTTGTGTCGGGAGGTTCTTCGACCGTGGTGGTCCGTGCTCCTCCTCCCTCTCCGGCATGTGGTCTCTTGGGACAGGTCCCTATGTGGGGCCGTAGTTCGTCTGCAGTAGTGGATTGCTCTGTAGTTTTGCAGCGCCAACAAGTGTCGTTACAGCGGGCGGATGAACGCTTGCGCTGACGACGGCGGGGTGCTGACGAAGTGCATAAACGTGGTGGTGGTATCAGCGTTAAGTCGTCGAGTCGCAACTCTGGCACTCGATTGTTGACTGGAATCTTATACCATTGGCCCCCCGGATCCTGAAGCAAGTAGCCCAGCTCAGGGCCCCAAAGCTGTCGAAAGCCATCAACCTCAATTAATTTCCCAACTGATAGTAATGATGGGCAGTCTGGCAAAGCAAGGGCTGAACTATGTAGGCCAACCTCGGGTAGCCGTATGTCGTAGTGCTCATTGACGGTGCGATCACCATTGGCGGTTTCCAGAATATGCTCTTCGCGAATAGATATGCGATCCGACTCGGTCTGCGTAAGTTCGTGTTTTCCCTGAATATGATGAGCAGAACCACTGTCGAGAACCCAAGACCTTGTCAATGCAGCAGTCGAACGTGGAGGGGCGACTTGCTTTGTCGTTGTTATCGTCTGGGCTGTCTTTGATGACTGCTTGACAGTGTCGTCGTACTTTCGGATCGCAGTTGGTGTGGCCACCGACTCTTTGTTGTGTCGGTAGTCATATAGTTCGTCGTACCATAGTTGTGCCTCTTTTTGACATTCTCGTAAGGCATCTGCACTTTCATCCCACCATCGTTGTGGTAATGGGTCTGGTACTTTGACGATGTCACCCTCGTTCGGCAGCTCTTTCCATTTATCCAGTCTGGCTCGGCCAGATATGGTATGGAAGTAGTAATCCACGTTGCGCACGTCGAAGCGTATCCGACGACGTGTCTTGGTAGATGTCGTTGTGGCCTTAGTGTTGGCCATGAGGGTCTTGTCACGGATGACGTAACTGCGGTCTGAACGGCGTGAACGTCGAAAGTTGGCAGGAGAACGTGCTCTGGTGTTGGGTGAACCACGGGACGAACCACGGCTCGGATAACGTTTGCCACGTCCTTTGTCACTACCATATGATCCATCACGGCCGCGTGGACTGCCGCGTCCGCCGCCACGATTGTCTCGTCCTCGGGAGGTAGATCTCGAAGATCTGTCGTAACGACTTCTCGATTGACTGCGGGAGTCTAGGGACCTCCTGGATGTTGAACGAGATCGGTCGTATTGGCGCCGGTTGTCACGTCCATGTCGCGAGTCGCTTGCATAGCGAAACCCCCCGCATTGTGAAGACCGTTGACTTCCTGATCCGCGGGATGGTGATCGGCCACGGCTATCCTGGCTGGAGGTCCGTGGTCGACTCGGGCTTCGTTCAGGAGTCTTTGCACCAGGTGCAAGATGAGCGTATTTGCATTTGTCGCCTTTTGTGCACTTGCTTTGTGCGAAATCTCTGCACTGTGCGACGTGTGGGAAGTTGCACTTATCACCCCTGGTACATGTGTTGCGCTTGGCGAAATCGAAGCAAAAAGGTTTCGATGCTGGCTTCTTGTGGTTCGCAGGGGTGGACATACTACGGCGGGGGTCGCCTCCAGCCGTTGATGTTCTGGAAGATTCGTTGTTCTTCCAATCCCTGGAATATGTATGCAAAGCCTTGCACCGTTCACCATTGCGACAATTGCCTTTCTTCCATGCAGCGCACGCGTTGACTTGAGATCGTGTCATATGTTCGTACCGTAACTTGTTTTGATTATTCTCCAATTGCTTAATCTCCAGTATGTCCAGGACACGCTGTCGAAGCCATCCATAGGTACGATTCGGGCCGCTCATCTTCATGCGCTGGTACTCGTACATGTCTTGTTTCATCCATACATGTCTACGAATCTGTACACGAAACAGCGATTCCAATATCTTTGGATCGGGTGCTTCTCGGCATTCCAAGAGTAAGGCGTCCCAATCGGTAATGAAACGTTGCAAATCGTCATCTCTCATCCTCAGTTCTTTAAGGCGCTCGAAATCGTGCAGGTCGTCGTCAACCTCTGTCACTTTGTAGGACTGTAGGATGTGCCAGTAGATCTGGCGTCCTTTGAGCATGCGTCCTGCTTTGTGCTCTCTGGTCTCGATGAGCCTGATTTGGTGGCGTAAGTCTGAGGATAAGATGTCGCTCAGAGCGGTAGCGAGTTTGCAATCGATACTCTCAAAGTCTCCACTGTCTTGTAAGTCCTCGAATGTACATTCGGGCTGTTCAGCCACGCATAGGAAGGCATATGCTTTGGATGGTCGCCCTGAGGCGGCCCCGAAGTTCTTCCGCACTTTTTGCTGCCACTCAAGCAGCTGCGTGATCTTAGGCAAGACAGGGACTCGGACGGTGTCTGACTCCTTGATAGGAGTCGTTGTATGGACCGACACCGCAGACAATGGTTGTGAGGGTATCGGTGCACCGTCGGTAGTTGGTTCTGTGCGCACAGGAGACACATGACGTGTCTGTGCAGAAGCTGCCGCGGAGGCTGCTCCTGGTGATGTACGTCGTTGTTGTCCTGCAGAAGCTTGCTGTGCTTCGGCGGGCGCTGCCGTCGGCCTGTGTAGGTCGGCTGCAGGTCGAAGGTGGAGGTTTGTGTCGTTGGTGTGGTCGATCAGCTGATTCGTCCAGCTCGTCATGTCTTCGTGTATTTGACCCACCTTTTGGCGTGTATACTCATCAGTATCCCGAGAACGTTGTGAATGCCGATCAAGTCGTTGCTCGTGTGCTCGGAGACGGGCGCCTTGCGCCTCCATCTCGCTTTCCAGACGTGCGAGGTGACTCTCTACACGTACCTTCTCGGTATCTCTATCATGAATAACCTGGGAGAGCTCCAACTGCGCGTGGTCCGCCGCCTTCTGAACCTCCTGCAACCTGTCAGTGAGGCGGGCGAAATCGTAAACCGTGGGAGGAGAATCCAGCTGGCCAGTCTGGGCTCGTCCGACACGCAACTCTGCCAGGGCGCCCTGTACACCAGGGAAACGCTGCTCGATGTCAGAGATCCGGTTAGCGAGTGGCTGCACGACAGCGTTGGTCGCATCAAGCCTTTGAGTGATGACTCTCTCAGTACGCTGCAACATGTCGATCAGGTTCGACGAGTTGGTGTGTGCTTCGGTGCGAAGCGTCGCCGTAGTGTGGTCTAGATAAGATCGAAGATCATTGATCTGAGACTGAACGTCGCCAAGGTCTGTGGCCTCGGCTGGGGTTGGTCGGTTGCGGAGCTGGTCGTGGATCTCATCATGTAAAATCCTGACTGCTGAAACGCCTGTGTCGCGTACGAGCACAAGCTGTTGCTCCATCTGCGCGAGGTAGTTGCGCAGGTTCTCGACCATCGCCGTTCGTTCACCTGAGTGTGACACCTCACGATCAACCTGGCACTGCAGTTCTCCTATGATACGTCGATCTTCGGCGACCCTGGAATCAATGATCCCTATGGCGCCGTCAACATCGCGTCGTAAGGCTGCAGTATCGGTGGCGTTCGTCTGAACGCTCTGTAGTAGTCCAGAGTATTGCCTGGACACGAAGGTTTCAACCTGGTCTCTGAGCTCAGCTATGTCACCTGCGGCGGACGTCTCCGCCAGCTGGTCGTCTGAGATGGAGAGGTGGGGAGCGTCAGCTTCCCTGTGTCCCCTGTCGCGGGGAGTGCATGGCCTCTGAGAGGCAGTGCGCGGGCTCGACCTACTTTCGCCGTATGGGCCTGGGGCTCCACGGCGGTTGCGCGCGGACGAGCTGCGACTCGGACCATGTGTGTGGTGTCTCATCCGATGATACCTTGGGGTGCCGCGTCTGTGGCTGTGCCGACGCTGGTCTACTGAGTTCCTCGACGGTGGCTACGCGCTCCGCCGCAGGGGCGGTCGCAGGGCTGGGGGTCCCGGCGCCTGAGGTCCATCGGCGGTTAGCGCGAAAGCGCCCTGGAGTATCGAGACCAGTAAGGCTTTCGCCTGACGCGGTTGGGATTGCTCCCGACGGGGAAGGGGAGGGAGGATCGAAGGTCGGCGTGTGAAACTCCTTCCTTCCTGTTCCTACTCCTTCTCCTGTCCCCCCGCGGGCGGCGCTGCGGTGAAGTTCAGCAGCTAGTCGCGCCTCGGGTCCTTCGGAGCTGGGGGGGGGGGGTATCAGGAACACCAACACAGTCCGCACTAATGCTCTCCAACTCGTCACCGAGCCGTCGTGCCGTGGGAGAGCTCGGACGCGAGGCCCCGATGGAACCCTTGCGGCGCATGCGCCGAAGTGGCTCCATCAGGCTCGCATGCGAGGTCACCGCGGGCGAGTCGGTGAGGGTGAGCGTTAAAGGGCTGATAACCTGTGTATGGGGTTGAAGTACAAGGGTACAGAACCCCTGATCCGTTGGTAGAGAGAAGGAGGGATAGATGGATATCTTTCCCTCCCGCACGATCAAGGTCTGATCGATCTATCTCAATACCTGAGCCTAAACGGCCAGGCGCAGGAGAGGTAAGGATAAGGAGTATATATGAGGGTATTATGCGGGTTCCATTCACACCATGCGCGCGGCGTCCCCGTGGAACTCTGCGTCGAAAAACGCATTCTGCGCGAGGGGCGGGGCCGCCGCGCGCGCGGTGCGCGCGGCGGCCTTGCGCCTCGCGCGCACTGTCTCCCCGAGCAGAATGGACCCGGGCCGCAGCGCGCGCGTGCGGCGACAGCGCCCCTTGCGCACACGGATGGGTCAGGACAGCCGTGCGCGCGACAGACTTGCCCCTCGCACGCAACCGAATTTCCAACGCGGAATGGCCCAGGTCAGCCGCGTATGCGCGGCGGCCTTGGCCCTCGCGCATACGGCGCTTTCCCAAACAGCATGGGCAAGGGCAGCAGGGCCGCCGCGCGCGGCAGCCTTGCCCCTCGCCCACCGAATGTTTTCCCACACAGGGTGGCCCAAGGCCGCCGCGCGCGCGGCGGCCTTGTCCCTCGCCCATCGAATGCCTTGCCCCTCGCTCACAGCGCGCTTTGCCGCGCAGGTTGGCGGAGGGCTGCCGCACGCGCGGCGGCATTGGCCCTCGCGCGTATCGTGGTTCCCCGTGCAGAGTTGCCAAAGGCAGCCGCGCGCGCGGCTGCCTCGCCCCTCGCGCATAGCGCAGAGTTTCCCACGCAGAGTGGCCCAGGGCTGCCGTGCGCGCTCGGTGGCCTTGCTCCTCGGGCAATTCTGTTCCGCCACACAGCATGGGCCAGGGCAGCCGCGCGCACGGCGGCAATGCCCCTCCCGCGTAGCACGTTTTCCTGCGCAGGGCTGCCCAGGGGCCGCCGCGCGCGCGCGAAGCCTTCCCACAACAAGTCAGCACCCCCAATCTTTTACAACAAACACACACAACATGTCACTGTCCAGCTTTCCTGCTAATTTTTCACCACCAACAACAGCATCACCAATGACAGCAACAACACCAACAGCAACACTACTCTTAAGACTGTTCGCTATTATCTGCTCGTGTGCCGCTCAACACGTATATCCCTAACCCTCGAGATGCGCCCTCCTCGTCCTCGATCGTACCCCCTTGCTGTATATCTCTCTCACCTGCAACGTGTCTTTCGTGGGGCCCGTAAGGCAGGGGAGGAAATGACGAATGAGAGGAAGGGGCACGGGGGAGGAAGGAAAATGGAGCACGAGAGAGAATAGCAGGAGAGGGCTAGGGGCAGAAAACACGTGGCAGAACCAAGCGGGCAGACTGGGCGGGTAGACCGTAACAGGCGGGCCCAGGCGGCCAGGTCGAGCAGGCGGGTTGCTGAAGCGTGCGTCCTGCATGAATCGCGAGGAAGTCTCAAGCGACAGCGCGATTCCCAAGTAAATCGTGAGGACATCACAGCGAGATGGTGATTCCTGAGTGTCGAGGGCGCGGCGTCTGAATACATTGCGAGGAATTCCCACGCGAGAGCCCGATTTCTACATACATTGTAAGGAAGTCCCGAGCGAGAGCCCGATTTGGGAATACACTGTGAGGATGTATCAGCCGGGAGCCGATGTTGTTGTAAAACACGGGGCCAACGGCACAGAATGGTGACACCTCGCTTTCGCGTATAGAAAACACGGTGCGATCCCCGGAGAATCACTTCAACTGAAAAAACTAAATGGTTACAGGGGAGGGGGGATCAACAATTCTTCTTTAGAACAACAGCGCCACCACCAACAGCAACAACGACAACAACAACACCACCACAAACAGCAACAACATGGTGTTGAAAGTTTCAAGCAGCGCGTTCGGGCAACAACTATATGTGATTTGATTGATCTGAGTTGTCCCCCCAGCCCTGGCTCTGAACTTTGGGGGGAAGAGCCTTTCTGTAGACGAGGCCTTGGCTCACGAATGTGCATTGCACTGTGCATCTTGGAAGTGCTGCCGATTGCAATAGGATTAAGACGATCGGTCTGAACGGAGTTGAGTTCGATGTGCATGTTGCTGCATGTTGGCCAACATTTCGAAATGCATGTTGGCTTGCGGTTCCATGCTCGTTTCGCTTTGCATGATGCATAGCGATCTGCATTTCCCACGAGACAACTACGGGACAGCCCCAGGTACAAGCCACGGGACACGCACGGGTCAACCCACGAGACAACCGCGGGACAACGCAGGACAACCATGGGACAACCATGCACTGGGCAATCACCAGACAAACACGGGGCAACACGGGGCAGCGGGGCAACCGCAGGACAACCGTGGGACAAACACGGGACAACCGTGGGACAAACCGCGCAACCAGCAGAAACACCGGGAGTTACGACTTGGGCCTGTCTGCGCAGACACGTACGTCGTCGCCCTCGCGCAGATCTCGCTCGGCCCGCGCGCAGGACACTGGCCGAGACCAAAACCGAAACCGATGTTCTGGTCAGGGCCGCTTCGTTCTTGCCCGCAACCTCCGCTGCCCTGGCTGGCCAGAGATTCCGAGCCGCACCTCCGACGTTCGCATACAGTCGGCCCTGGGCCAGAAGAGCATCCAGACCCTGCGTCGGCCAGAGCAAAGCGAACATCCAGGGGCACCCTCCCCCAGGATGCGCAGGAACACCCAACAAACACGAAGAGCACCAAGGTACCCTCCCGGAACTGACCTCGACCTTATACCTCGGTCCGACTGTATCACGACGGGCTGCTCGAAGGTGCAAGCGTAAGGCAGATTGGGACAAAGGGATACGTGAGCGCGGCGGGAAGAAAAAGCCGATGGATGGGGAGAAACCGACGAACAGAGACGCCATAGAGCAGGACACGGAGCTCCCATCGTGGATTGGCCACGGATATCAACGCCGCACTCATCAGATGAGGAATCCTCCAGGGTCTGAAGCCTCCTGGCTCGCCATAGCTCCAAGGTACATTCCCCGTGCATGCTTCGGCTTCGTGCGTGCATTTGTTTTGCAAGCTGCTCCAGAATGTACCTCGATGGAAACAACGAGCGGCATACATAGAAAAATGTGGCGGTCCGCGCGGATTTCTGGGATCTGAGCTGACACCCTTCCCTGGCGCGCGGAGCGCGCCAGGAGCGGCACCGGAGGCGCCGCCAGGGCGTTTCAGCGCAGATCCCAGAAATCCGCGCGGAGCGCCATAAGTGTATGTTTATGCAGCTCCGTCTTCTTCGATCGACTGCCCTCGCCCCCAAAAGTGCACACGCCCGAGCGATGCCAAGCTGATCACGCTCCTTCACCGACGCCCCCCCCGCAGCGGTAGGCTGAGGTCGGGCATGTCTTCCTTCAGGCGGATCTCGGAAGACAAAAAACTCATACAATTCCCAAACATAGACCAGAATAGTAGAACAACTGTCTCCATACATTCTGAACATTTCTCTAGAGGGACGACGCAGAAGGCATCTTTACACCACCACCGTGCCAGGCCAGGGCCATCCTGGCCCTACCTGTAGATGCCATCCCTGCCGAGGCCAGGAGGGCCTGTACACCATCCGGGGCCCCAGGATGGCCCTGGCCTGGCACGGTGGTGGTGTATCGATGCCTTCGTCGGAGGGACATGCCCGACTTACTTGCAGCGGTGGGCAGAGGCAGCGGCACCGCAGGACACCGGGCGCGACAGCCCAGGGCGGCAGGGGCGCGCAGGAGCGCGGCCCCTGCTTCGCGGCAGCACGCGCCGGCGAGAGGCGAAGCACGAAGACCGGCACGGCGGGCCTCGCAGGAAGCGGGCCGCTGCGGGGTCCTGCCAGGGGTGGGGCGTCCGAACGCCGCAAGCTGATGCCACGTCACACACATACATATACATGTATATGTATATATATACACATATATATAGAACATATATGTGTATGGGCGATTTCGGGGGGAACAAAAACTGAACCCAAAGACGTTCTCACCTCCTGGGGGCGCATCGTTTACTTCCGCCGCCTTCCGCCAGCCTTCCGCCGGCTTCCGCTGGCTTCCGCCCGAGGAGGCAGCATCGTTTTACTACCGCCGCCGTCCGCCGCCCTTTCGCCGCCTTCCGCCGAGGAAGAGATGGCAACTCCTAAGATCCTCGAAGGCAAAGCCTCTTTTTAAACGCCCCATATACTCAGACACCCTCCGACGTGTGTAAAATCGCTGGTTCTCAGTGGTGATTTATACACCGCCGTCCCCCCTGAGGCCCAAGAACAATCCAGCAAAGGGTGTCCGTGTATTTTACTGTGGAGGAGATACAGCCGCACGATCCGGAGAGCAGAGCAGAGCAGAGCAAGCCGAAACCAGGACGAGGATAACATCGGGCGGAGACAACAAACCGAGAATATCAGAGATCTGGCGTCTCTGGAGGATGCCTCGGGCGCCGCGGCCTTCTCAGAGCGCTCCGGAACGGATCTGTCCTCGTCCTGGCCCCGTCCGAAGGTATACCCTCCGAGCGCGAAGCCCTGATGGAGCGTGTCAGGAGGATCCCCGAACCATGCGATCTCTTCCGGGTCGTCGAGGACATGACAGGCAAGGGGTGCACGGCTTCTCCCGGGGCCATAAGCGACCCGCGGAGGAGGAGGAGGAGGAGGAGGTGGAGGAGGAAGAGGGGGAACTGGAGATGGAGGAGGAGGAGGAGGAGGAGGAGGAGGGAGGAGGAGGAGGAGGAGGAGGAGGGGAGGAGGAGGAGGAGGAGGAGGAGGAGGAGGAGTGGGAGGAGGAGGAGATGGAGGAGGAGGAGGAGGAGGAGGAGGAGGAGGAGGAGGAGGAGGAGGAGGACGGGTCGCCGACTAAACCCTTCGGAGAAACCCTCCAGCACGGGATCGGCGAGCTGGAAGGGATCAGAAGCAGCGTGAGGAATGTGCTGAGAATTGGCAGGCCTTGCGCCGTGACCCCCCCCTCCCTCCACTTTCCCGTTGCGGTAGCAGTACCGCCTCTGTAGGAGGGGGAGGAGGAGGAGGAGGAAGAGGAGGAGGAGGAGGAGGAGGAGGAGGAGGAGGAGGAACGAGGAGGGCGGGGGAGGAGGAGGAGGAGGAGGAGGAGGAGGAGGAGGAGGAGGAGGAGGAGGAAGGAGGAAGGAGGAGGAGGAAGGAGGAAGGAGGAGGAGGAGGAGGAAGGAGGAGGAAGGAGGAGGAAGGAGGAGGAGGAAAAAGGAGGAGGACGAGGACGAGGAGGAAGCAGGAGGAGGAGGAGGAGGGGGAGGAGGAGGAGGAGGAGGAGGAGGAAGAAGAAAAAACAGCATAAACATAAACGTTTGGCGGTCCGTGAGAATTTCTTGGACCTGCGCTGGACACCCCCGCCTGGCGCGCGGAGCGCGCCAGGGGCGTCGCCGGAGGCGCCACTGGGCGGCCCAGCGCGGATCCAAAAAATCCGCGCAGAGCGCCGCTCATTCGAGATATGGGTGCCTGCCCCCCACTCCACTCTGGGGCTAGTGGCCTCCTAGATGGGGTCCGAGGACATGGGAGCGGAGGATCCCACCGCATCGCGGATGCATCTGCAACGTTGGCGTAGGGAAAATCGGGCTCTGCCTCGAGCCGCATCGCCGATGCATCGGCGATGTGGCGCGATCCTCCGACCCCATCTACTTTGGGTGGCCCAAAAGGGGTCCAGCTGAAAGATGGTGGTGCAATAGATTTGGGGCAATTGTATTGCAAATGTATTGCGCCGGATGATTGTTTTGCATCGAATTGCAACTCATGTGTTGCACGCGAAAATCCAGCAATGCACCTGCGCCCCGGAATGTGTTGCACGCCCCAATTCTACTGCAACCCACAAACGCACCAGATCCATTGCACCACCCCCTTGTCGCTGGACCCCCCTTTGGGTCAACCAGATCTTCTCCAATCCCATCTGCGGTCGGACAACATTGGACAGGACACGCGAGAGGACACAAGACCCTTCCGAGGGCCACATTGCCACAGGAATGCAGGAGGCACGGGTCGCGAGACACAAAACACAAGGGCACCCTTGGTTTGGCAGGGTCGACCTACTACTCGGGGCCGACCTGTAGGCCTGGAGAGGCGGAGTCCTCGCAGCCGACCACGCGCAGCAGGTCTCCGGGGCGCCGCGCGATGCCCTCTGGCCCAGCGCCTCTCGGGCAGCGCGCTCGGCCCGATCAGGGCGGGCAGGGCCCTCCCCCGCCTGCTCCGCTTCCCCCCCCCCCCCGTCCCCAAGATTTATGTGTTCTCCCATCGTACTTGAGGACCACATCCCAGAAATAATTCCGAACACACAGAAAACAACAAAAACATCGAGTGTCTGTCCAGCACGCTGGCGAAACGCCGAACAAGCGTAGCCTCCCAGGGCCCGGCACGTGCTCGAAATCCCTTCTTGTTGTCAAAGCTACAATCGGATGGAACAGCATAAATAACCCAAGGCGACCTTCCCGGTTTGCCAAGCCAGCCATGTCGCCTTTCATCCCTGCTACCCAGCTCCTCAAGGAAGGAGCCAAGAGGCAGGCCGAGGATAGCGTGAGTGGAGGTCGGATGTAACCCCAGGGCTTCGTTGAAGGGTCGGGCCGGCCCCATCTTAGCCTGCCCTTCGCATGTGATGGTGCCCAAGGACCCCATCGATGAACAACCAAATCACGACGGGAGGCCTTCCGCTACGCCTCGGGACTGCCTAAGAGCGGCTCAGGATCAAGAGCCGGTCCCGAAGAATGGGTCGAGACCTCTGGGGGTCGGCGTCGTGAGCGAAGCGTGACATTGGGGGTCCGGGTCCAGGGCGGCGGGGCCGACCCAACAATCCACTGCCCCAGGCCCGGCCCGCCCCGGAGCCAAGAGCGGAGCAGCAGAACGGCAGGCTCGCGTCCTGCCGGCCCCGGCGTTGGCCACTGACACCGCGGGGACCGTTCAACCTCGGATGAGGTCGGGCGTGTCCTCCTACAGGCGGATTCTGGACGAAAAGAACCTGATGTCGCCACGACGTAACCTAAAATAACCAGATTGAAAAAAAAAAAAAAAACAAGAGGGCGTGACCTGCGAGGACGAGAACAACAAAGAAGAGGATGCCTAGAGGGTTCAGCATTCCCGTGCTGTCCGTTTGATGCTGTGCCGTTTTAAGGCGCATTATGCTGGTTCCCGTGTTGTCCGTTTAACGCTGTGCCACTTTGTCGGGACATCTCCGACCCTCTTGGAGCCCTGTTGGGCAGCCTTCGGGCCCTGGGGCGTCTCCGACGACCATCTCGGGGCCGTCTTAAGCAGTCTTGGGGCCCGATTTGGGGTCTCTGGGGGCTTCGTGGGAACCTCTTGGAAGCTTCTTGGAGACTCTTGGGGGCCTCTTGGGGCCTCCTGGAAGGTTTTTGAATCCAAAATGCCGGTCCGTGCTCCCCTCTGGGGCCCCTCTTGGGGCGTTCCTGGGGCTTTCTTAAGCCGTCTTGGAGACCTCTTGGGCC
>CAUYUJ010016138.1:781488-803988 GCA_963575745.1 Prorocentrum cordatum | reverse complement strand
AGGAGGAGGAGGAGGAGGAGGGAGGGAGGGAGTGGATAGCGTGTCGCGCCGAAGCATGGTGGGTCAGAACCGGAGGCGCCACACGCGAAGCCAGAGTTCCTGATCGTGAAGGGCACGTCCTTCGCCGACCTTGAACGTCGCAGGGTGCCCCAGGGAGCTCCTGGCCCATCGGGCGATGACGAATCCTCGTGGGCCCCCGTCGGCAGGCCGGTTTCTTGCTCAGCTGCGGCGTGTTGCTTGTGCCTCCCCCCTGCTCAGGACGCTCATGACAGCTGGGGAGACGTAAGACTCGGGTTCGGGGGACTGGTTGCCCTAACGGGGGCATCATGAAAATGACGAGACACAATCCGAAATTTGACGCGAGCTCCCGCTGAAGACATCCCACGAAAACTGGACCGTCTAAATCCAGGATGCGCTCGTCAAACTTGTGTGGTCCAAAACCTGGATAGCGGAGCACCAAAGGGCCGTCCAATCGAGGGAGCTCGAGGGAGATCTGGAAGCTCCTGGAAGGAGCTTCCGAAGGAGCTTCTGGGGAGCTTCTGGACAGACATATTGGGAAAACGCCTAGAAAAAGCCTGCTGGGACCCGCTGCAGGCTCAGGCAAGGTGCGCCGAGGCGTTTTCACGGAAGCCGGAACGAGCTCTGGGGCTACCCTGTGGTGCCAGCTTCTTATTCTACAACCCTACAACTCTCCAAGGAGCTATCCGGGAAAAGCGCCAGCGAATTCGAGTTCCGGAGCACTCGAGTTTACGCTTCCCCGAGACAAGGAGGACCATGCTCCAGGACCCCAGCGACTGCAGCGCCCCCCCCCCTTGCTGCTGCCGAGGCTGCTGCCGCCCTGGCGGGGGTCGCCAAAAGACTGTCTGGGCCCGTGCAAGCTTCGCGCGGAAATAGTTACTGACCATCTGAATCTTCTTAGGACTGATGAGTGTTGGTCGCCTGGGTGTGAGTCGGCGCGTGCGAACCACGCTGACCTTCGGCGTCAGATGTGCAGTCCCTGCTCTCCTTCAGAGGCTCCGCCTAGATTCCGCTGGGTTAGTGCTAACCGGTCGGACAGTGCTCCAGTGAAGATCGATCTGGATTTCATTTCTGGCAAGTCAGCTGAGTACATAGTTTAGCACCGGCGGGAGAGACAGGTTTGCAGCAACGCTTCCCCACATCCGCAGCCATTTGCCTCAGAGGCCCCACAGAGGGCCGTGCTCTAGCAGCACCCTGCACAATGTACAGGCTCTCAGCAGAAATCCGCCCAGCGCTCTGCGAAGAAGCTGGACATTTGCGGTGCGTCTCTCGTCCGCCCTTTCGCTGCTGCTGCGGCTGCCGCCGCTGACCGCTTCCCTCACCAAGCGGCCACATGGACGCTGCCCGCACCTGCGGCTCGCCGGCAGGAGCTCGGCAAATGCAATGCAGGCGGGAGGGAGCGGAGGGAGCCCCTGCTGGTGAGGCTCTGCTGGTTCGCGTCCATGGGCAGCATGGCAGGGTGGGGTTCACATGGGGAAAGGGGCCCAAGGGCACACAAACATACCACATGCACGGGTTCCGCACATTTCTACTGTATGTATTTATATATATATATATGTGTATGTATGTCTGTCTGTCTGTCTGTCTGTCTGTCTGTCTGTCTGTCTGTCTGTCTGTCTGTCTGTCTGTCTGTTTGCATGCATGCATGCATGCATGCATGTATGTATGTATGTATGTATGTGTATGTTTGTATGTATGCATACATGCATGCATGCATGTGTGTATGTATGTATGTTTGTTTGTATGTATGTGTGCATGTATGTGTGTATGAATGTATGTATGTATGTATGTAAGTAGGTATGCATGTATGTGTGTATGTATGTGTGTGTGTGTCTGTATGTATGTATGTATGCATGCATGCATGCATGTATGTATGTATGTATGTGTGTATGTATGTGTGTATGTATGTATATATATGTGTGTACGTGTGTATGCATGTATGTATGTATGTATGTGTGTGTGTATGTATGTATGTATGTATGTATGTATGTACGTATGTACGTATGTACGTATGTACGTATGTACGTACGTACGTATGTGTGTATGTATGTATGTATGTATGTATGTATGTATGTATGTATGTATGTGTGTATGTGTGTATGGTTGTGTGAATGTGTGTATGTGTGTATGTGTGTATGTATATATGTATGCATGCATGTATGTAAGTATGTATGCATGTGTGCATGCATGTATGTGCATGTATGTATGTATGTATGTATGTATGTATGCATGTATGTATGGATGTAGGTAGGTAGGTAGGTAGGTAGGTAGGTAGGTAGGTATGCATGTGTATATATATATATATATATATATATATGTAGATATAGCGATATGTTCTGGGTGATCGTCTTCCCCCCCCACACACACACACACTTCCCATAGGTTCCCATATCTTCCTGGGAATCGACAAATCCTGGTGTCCGTGTGCTTCTCCCCCTCCCGAGCGGGGCGCGCCACAGAGGGGGCCTCCTCTTCTCGAGGGTCGCCAAAAAGGTTGGCAAGTTGAATGCCTCGGCCAGGAGTGTACCTCGGCCTCAAAAAAAGCAAATTGTGCCTCGGCCAGGGGCGGCGGAGGGTATGCCGGCGAGGAGGCGGCGGCAACGCAGGGCGAGGGCGCCGCGGCCAGCGGAACGCCCGCGAAGGCTCGGCGGAGGACGGCGGAGGACGGCGGACATAAAGGTAGCCTGCCCAGGGGATGACAACCATTTTTGACCTCGAGGCCAGGCTATGGTGTAACATGCGGTTGCCGCACATGTTTTTCCCAACCCTCCTTGCTTTGGGTATTCGTTTTGAAAAGAGCACTGCTCGCGCGTCCTTCTCCTCCTCCTTCCTCCCGCCTCCTCCTGCCCTCTCTTCGCCGTCGCTGGGGGGGCGGAGCTGTCGCCACTTTCGAGGGCTGCTGGTGGGTCCAGCGGAGTGAGGCACCGCGCAAACCTGAGGTAGAGACCTCACCGTCCCTGGGGGGGGCTGCGATCTGCGAAGCTGTCGCCACTTTCGAGGGCTGCTGGTGGGTCCAGCGGAGTGAGGCACCGCGCAGACCTGAGGTAGACACCTCACCGTCCCTGGGGGGGGGGGTGCGATCTGCGAAACCGTCGCCACTTTCGAGGAATGCTGCTGGTGGGTCCAGCGGAGTGAGGCACCGCGCAGACCTGAGGTAGACCTCGCCGTCCCTGGGGGGCTGCGATCTGCGAAACCGTCGCCACTTTCGAGGGCTGCTGGTGGGCCCAGCAGAGTGAGGCACAGCGCAGACCTGAGATAGACCTCACCCTTCCTGGGGGGCTGCGATCTGCGAAGCTGTCGCCACTTTCGAGGGCTGCTGCTGGGTCCAGCGGAGGCACCGCGCAGACTTGAGGTAGACCTCGTCGTCCCTGGGGGGCTGCGGTCTGCGAAACTGTCGCCACTTTCGAGGGCTGCTGGTGGGCTCAGCATAGTGAAGCACCCGGCAGACCTGAGGTAGACCTCGCCGTCTCTGGGGGGGCTGCGATCTGTAAAGCTGTCGCCATTTTCGAGGGCTGCTGGTAGGTCCAGCGGAGTGAGGCACCGCGCAGACCTCAGGTAGATCTCACCGTCCCGGGGGGGGCTGCGATCTGCGAGATTGTCGCCACTTTTGACGAATGCTGCTGGTGGGTCCATCGGAGCGGGGCACCGCGCAAACCTGAGGTAGACCTCGCCGTCCCTGGGGGGCTGCGAATCTGCGAAAGTGCCGCCGCTTTCCAAGGCTGCTGGTGGGTCCAGCGGGGTGAGGCACCGCGCAGACCTGAGCGAGACCTCGCCGTCTCTGGGGGGGAGGGGGGGCTGCGATCTGCGAAGCTGTCGCCACTTTCGAGGGCTGCTGGTGGGCTCGCCACTTTGGAAGGCTGCTGGCGGGTCCAGCGGAGTGAGGCACTGCGCGGACCTGAGCGGGACCTCGCCGTCCCTGGGCGGCCCTGTCATGTTGTTGCTGCCCCGCCGACGTTTCAAGCCCCTTGTCCAGAGTCTCCTTTTGGACCTTGCGTCTTTCTTAGTGGCTCACTTAGTTACTCAGCGTTTTCCCTTGATCGGGGACCTGCGAACCTTCCGAATGCCGCTCACAGATATACATATATATATATATGTACATACAAGACTGCAGTGGCGCTTCGCGCCATGCACCTTGGTCCTTGAAGTTTGGTATGCAGGCGGAATGGCAGGACAGTCAAGCCGACAATTTAGCGATAACTCCTGTTTGCCTTTTCCGGCATCGCCGCTATAATGATGTTATTCGTTATCCTTCCTCCATGCTTATTGTTCCTTACTTTCGCCATACCCTGCGCATTCTCCCCATCCTCCTCAGCTCTTTTTTTGCGGAGGCTCCTCCTTGGAGAGCCTCTAGGGGCCTCACAAAAGTTGTTTCGGGCTTTCTTAAGGCCTTCTGGAAGCCTCCTGGGCGTATTCTGGGGGCCTCCGGGGGCTTTCTCGGGCCACCCTGCCTCCAACCGCCGTCTCACTGAACGACCGAATCACGATTTGGAATTCTTCGGAGGGTGTCTTTGGGCCATCTTGGGCCGCCATGGGGCTCTCTGAGCGCCATCTTGGACCCGTGTTGTGCCGTTTTGGGGTTCTCTTGGACTGCCTGGAAGACCTTTCGCATGGTTGTGGGGCGATTTGGGAGCCTCCCAGGCGGCTTCGGACGCCCAGAAGACCGCCGTCTTGGAGCGTCGGGAAGCCGAAAAGAGGAGAACCCCCAAATTCACCAAAAACCCACAGAAAATCCATGATTTTTGCCTCGGGGGGCCTTCTTGGGAGTGCTCTTGGAGGCCTCTTTGGGGCCGTCCTGGAGGCCTCTTGGGCCATCTTTAGGTCACGTCGGTCACTCTTGGAGCGCTCTTGTGCTGTCTTGGGGGTCTTTGGGACGTCTCCGATGACCCCCCTGATCGCCCTAAGTGTGCTGGGAAGGCTTGGCAAAACGCCTTGCGAGGCCCGGTGGCCGCTTCGAGGTCCGTTCGGAGGGCCCCAAAGCCCCAGGTCCCGGGAATCCGGTTTTGGGGGGGGGATGGGTTTTCCCCCCGCCCGTGCTTATAAAAATATAGGAAGAGGAATATGTACGTCCATGTCACGTCGCCGCCTTCTCGTCAAATCTCCCAAGCTACTCCTGCCCCGCATTGCGCAGGGGTTGGCTACGTCGCCGGGGTAATTTTCCCAACCCTCATTCCGTCGCCGAGGATTGCTCGCGCGTCCTTCTCCTCCTCCTTCCTCCCGCCTCCTCCTGCCCTCTCTTCGCCGTCGCTGGGGGGCTGCGATCTGCGAAGCTGTCGCGTCTTGCGAAGGCTGCTGGTGGGTCCAGCGGAGTGACGCACCGCGCAGACCTGAGGTAGACCTCGCCGTCCCTGGGGGGCTGCGGTCTGCGAAACTGTCGCCACTTTCGAGGGCTGCTGGTGGGTCCAGCGGAGTGAAGCACCGCGCACACCTGAGGTAGACCTCGCCGTCCCTGGAGGGGGGGGGGCTGCGATCTGTAAAGCTGTCGCCACGTTCGAGGGCTGCTGGTGGGTCCAGCGGGGTGAGGCACCGCGCTGACCTGAGGAAGACCTCGCCGTCCCTGGGGGGCTGCGATCTGCAGAGCTGTCGCCACTTTCGAGGGCAGCTGGTGGGTCCAGCGGGACGAGGCACCGCGCAGACCCCAGGTAGACCTCGCCGTCCCTGGTTGGCTGCGATATGTAAAGCTGTCGCCACTTTCGAGGGCTGCGGGTGGGTCCAGCGGAGTGAGGCACCGCGCAGACCTGAGGTAGAGACCTCGCCGTCTCTGGGGGGCTGCGACCTGCGAAGCTGCCGCCGCTTTCGAAGGCTGCTGCTGGGTCCAGCGGGTTGACGCACCGCGCAGACCTGAGGTAGACCTCGCCGTCCCTGGGGGGCTGCGATCTGCGAAACTGTCGCCACTTTCGAGGGCTGCTGGTGGGCTCAGCATAGTGAAGCACCCGGCAGACCTGAGGTAGACCTCGCCGTCCCTGGGGGGCTGCGATCTGCGAGATTGTCGCCACTGTCGAGGGCTGCTGGTGGGTCCAGCGGAGTGAGGCACCGCGCAGACATCAGGTAGACCTCACCGTCCCGGGGGGGCTGCGATCTGCGAAACTGTCGCCACTTTCGACGAATGCTGCTGGTGGGTCCAGCGGAGTGAGGCACCGCGCAAACCTGAGGTAGACCTCGCCGTCCCTTGGGGGCTGCGATCTGCGAAAGTGCCGCCGCTTTCGAGGGCTGCTGGTGGGTCCAGCGGGGTGAGGCACCGCGCAGACCTGAGCGGGACCTCGCCGTCCCTGAGGGGCTGCGATCTGCGGGCTGCTGGTGGGCTCGCCACTTTCGAAGGCTGCTGGTGGGTCCTGCGGAGTGAGGCACTGCGCGGACCTGAGTGGGACCTCGCCGTCCCTGGGCGGCCCTGTCATGTTGTTGCTGCCCCGCCGACGTTTCAAGCCCCTTGCCCACAGACTCCTTTCGGACCCTGCGTCTTCTTTAGTGACTCGGGGGTTCACGTAGTTACTCATCGTGTTTCCCTTGATTAGGGACCTGCGAACCTTCCAAATGCCGCTCGCAGAAGTAGATGCGTCCATGTCACGTAGCCGCCTTCTCGTCAAGTCTCCCATGCTACTCCTTCCCCGCATTGCGCAGGGGTTGGCTACGTCGCCAAGGTAATCTGTTGTTGAATGTTTGCGTTCTCGCCTCGGCGCCGCGCACACATGCCGTTTCCAGGGTCAACACGCGGCTGCCTACTTGTCCCACTCCTCCTCCTCCTTCTCCTCCTCCTCCTCTTCCTCCTCCTTCTCCTCCTCATCCTTCTCCTCCTCCTCTTCCGCCGCAGACGCCGTTGCCGCTGCCGCCGCCGCCGCCTCCGCCTCCGCCTCCGCCTCCTCCTCCTCCTCCTCCTCCTCCTCCTCCTCCTCCTCATCGTCCATTCCTTCTCCTATAGGTAACTTCTTCCTGTCGCATCCCGAAGCCAGTTTTTGGGGCGGGCCGGGCGTTTCGCCTGAGACTTCCTCACCACTGCTGACCCTGAAACATAAACATTGGCAACAGTTTCACAAATGGAGGGCGGGTGGTTTTCAAAATGTTTCTCTCGCCATAGCGCCGCGAACATTCGTTTTTAAACCTGCAGGGGTTTCGCGGATGGGGACGGGTGGTGTTCAAAATGTGGCTTTCGCCTTAGCGCCGCGCACATTCGTTTCAAACTTTGCAAAATGTTCACGAATTGAGGGCGGGTCGTTTTCAATAGGTGGCTCTTGCTTTTGCGTCGCGCACATTCGTTTGAAAAAAAAATGAGAAAAAAACGCAAGAGCTTCACGTATTGAGGCCGGCTTCTTTTCAAAATGTGGCGTTCGCCTTAGCGCCGCGCGCATTCGTTTTTTATATGAATTGCAAGAGCTTCACGGACTGAGAGCGGGTCGTGTTCAATGTGGCTCTCGCGGCTGCGCCGCGCACACTCGTATGAAACAACTCTAAGAGCTTCACGGACGGAGGGCGGCTGCTTTTCAAAAAGTGGCTCTCGTCTTAGCGCCGCGAACCTTCCCTGTGGAAAAACATGCAAGAGTTTCACGGATTGACGTGACAGGCGTACCAGAACTTGTGTTTTGGACGGGCTCACGATTGTGAGGGCGCACCAGTTACGATGATTCGCTGTGTTGAAGTCCCAGGAATGGCGTTCTGGTGGGATTCGGGATAGTCAAGGCGCAACAGTCAAGTTTATCCGTGGCGTTGGAATCCCGAGAACAATGTTTTGGCATGCTTCAGGGTCTTCAAACGGTTGTCTTCCAACGAGGAAGGTCCCTCTGTGGAAAAGAACCGCTGTAGGGGCCTATGAAGAGGGAGCATGGGGGGAGGGGTAATTCCAACATCGTTGGTGACTCTTGGGTTTACGCTGGTCCTCCTCCTCCTCCTCATCATCCTCATCCTCATCCTCATCCTTCTCCTCCTCCTCCGCCTCCTCCTCCTATCCACTCTGGGGCGGGGAAGAATATCCACGGCCCCGTGGTCCAGACTCCTCGGCTACGACCCCATGGATCCAGAGCGGCCTCATGCCGATGCCCCGAGCAAAACGTATCCGTGGGATCGCGTATCCAGGGGATGGCTCCTCGATGTCCAGACCGCGAGGGCGCGGACGCATGACTGCCGCATGTGATTATACTGATCCTTATTCTCTTCCCACTCCTTCTGATGCTAGTCTTAGAAAAAACAACAAAACAAACGGCAGTCTTGGATCCGCGCCAGATCCCCCTCCCTGGCGCGCGGAGCGCGCCAGAGGCGGCGCCGGAGGCGCCGCGGGGGGAGGGCCCAGCGCGGATCCAAGAAATCCGCGCTGAGCGCCAAAAGTTTATGTTTATGGCTTTTTTCCTCCTCCTCCCTCCTCCTCCTCCCTCCTCCTCCCTCCTCCTCCTCCGCCTCCTCCTCCTCCGCGACTGCTTGGCACCTGCGTCGCCGCTATGCGGCGGCCCGTCGTGCAGCGGCGGACGTGCCCGGCGGGCTGACGGGCCACATGTCCTCGGGGGGCCGCGAGCCACGGAATCGCCCGCCCACCCAGACCTCTGGCGGATCGGCTTCTTCAATCGCGGCGGTGTTCCCCAGTTCCTAGGGGCCTCCTGGGCTGCGGGTGGCGCCCTCGTGGCAACGGCCGGATTCCCTTCAAGATGCCGGACAGAGCCTGGGCCTCCTAGATGGGGTCCGCGTAGATGGGGTCGGAGGATCGCGCCGCATCGCCAACGCATCGGCGTTGCATCGGCGATGCACCGGCGTTGCATCGTCGACGTGGGCGATTCATCGGCGCCGTCGACGTGGGACCGCACGCGCTCCACATCGAGCCGCATCGCCGATGTGTCGGCGATGCGGCGAAGTCCTCCGACCCCATCTACTCCGACCCCATCTACTCCGACCCCATCGGGAGGGTTTTCTTTTTCGGCGTTTCGACATTGAGCGAAGAGGTGGGGAAGGGTGGGTGGGTCTGGCTCTGGACCTCTGCTTAGTGCGACTGTTTGCAACAGTGCGTCCTCTGGGGGAGGGCCTCCACCTGCTTGAAAGAGGCGCCAAAAACAGCCAAGCTCTACTCCATGCAGGGGGGGGGGGAAGGGGGGGCGAGGGCCCGCGCCGATCGGCAGAACAATGAACAAAGGAGCGGGCCCGCGCCGATCGGCAGAACAATGAGCAAAGGAGCCATCACCGATCCTCTGGCGGACTGGCTCCTCCCATCGCGGCGGCTCTCCTCCGTTCCGGCCTCCCGGGGGCCGCTTCCCTCGGGGGCGTCCGCGAGAGGGGGACGCCCCAAAGAGGGGGGGGGGGTCGCAGCTCGTGGCCCGAGGCAGGCGCGCGGACCAGGAAGGGGGGGGGAGGGGGGGGGCCAGGGGGCGCTTGGAGCTTCTCGGAGGGGCCCTGAGATTCGGGGAGGGCTGGACCTAAGACGCTGTTCTTCGTGCTGCTTTTTGGTTTTGCTTGTCGTTCTGCTCCGCCTGTTTTCCTGTACCTCCCTTCCAAGACGAAAAACGAGACGCAGCCGAAGTCCAGCAAGACAGCGCTTAGGTCCTGCCCTAAGATTCAGGGAGATGCACGGCCACCCCCCCCGCCGCCCGGACGCTCCCGATCCTCGGGCCCCGAGCTGCCCCTGGGGGGGGGGTGGAGACCTCCGTGGGCCCACGGACGGACAGAAGAGACACACTTTTTTGATTCGCGGGTCGAGAGCGCACCTCTTCCGGTCGAAGCTGAGCGGGCCGCGCGAAGCTTCAGAAAAGACACAGAAAAGACACACACACACACACGAACAAACACGTTGGATCTCCGCTCGCCCCCTTGCGGGGCCACCAGGCTGCGGAGATCGGGTTGCAGAAACGCAGGCAGCAATCCTGAGCTCCTCGGTCCCTGGTCACGGTTCCAATACAGTGTGACCAGTTTCCGGTCTCCAAAGATAGAATTACACGTCATGCTTTCTGCTGTCAACTGTTATGGTCCGCGCGTGGAGGGGGAGCCGAAAACCACCCTGGTTACCACGGCATCCTGGGGTTCTCAATATTCCCTGGGGGGGCCTGGAACACGTGTATGTATATACATAAATATGTATATATATATGTATGTATCTGTATACATATACATATACATATATATATATATATATATATATACATATATATATATGTATATTTATATATATATATGTATAGAGATTCGACTCCCCGGAGACATGTTCTTTCTAAATTGCACCAGATTCGCACCCCCTGGGCGAGAATCCATTGTAATTTACACGATGATCGCGCCACAGAGGCCATGATACTTACTGAAAGACATCCGGTTCGCGACCCCGCGGACAGGATCCTGTGTAAATTACACCAGGGTCGCGCCCCCGAAACCATAATCCGTTGCAGAATATGCAAAATCTGTGCCCCCGCCCATGGCCACGACCCTTTCTGTAAATTGTGCAAGAGACGCGCCCCTGAAGCTACGTTCCACTGCAAATAACAACAGATTCGTGCCACCGAGGCCACGATCCCGCCCCCAAAGCCAGAACCTCCGTAAAGTACACCAGGTTCGCGCCTCCGAGGCGACGACCCCCAGCAGATGACGCCAAATTCGCGCCCCCGATGCACCGGGACGTCACGATTACCAACCGTCCACGCCTGAGGTTCCGACATTGCTTCGAGTCGGCGCCCAGGCATCCCAACACAGCTCTGGCAAACCCCATCGACATATAGAAAGGGCGTCAGCGGCAGAGAGCAAAGCCCTTACGGACATGCAAATCCACACATATACAACTATTCAAATATGGATTACTGTACACAATAAGGCATATGTGTACCTATACATATACACATATAAAGATATACACGCATTCAAATGTGTACATTCACACTTGCACATAAATATGTGTATACACTTATCTGTATATGCAGAGGCGCGTTCCAGCAAGGGCCGCCTCTTCGGCGCCTCTCGACGCTGGCGGACGCTGGCGGAAGGCTGGCGGAAGTGCATCGGCGGCGGGTCCGCCGGCGAAGAACTGGCGGACAGCCGGCGGAAGCAGAAGTGGGACGTCGGCATAATTGGTCTCAGGATTTCTGGATTCGGCCTATCCCCTCTCGCGCCACTCACACCCCCAACACCACCACCACCCTGTCAAGTGCAGTCTCCTCCTCCTCCTCCTCCTCCTCCTCCTCCTCCTGCTCCTCCTGCTCCTCCTCCTCCTCCTCCTCCTCCTCCTCCTCCTCCTCCTCCCCTCGCCCCCCTGTCTCCATGGATCAGCCGACCTGTGTTTTATTTAGTGTGCCTCTTCTTCGACCCTTTTCCCCTTAGCTCTCATGGGCACGGTTTCTGATAGGGCTGGTGGGGTACGCGAAGCGTGAAGAATCAGAGGACTCCCAGATTGGGTTCAGAGTAGATGGGATCGGAGGATCAGGCCGCATCGTCGATACATCACCGATGCATCGGCGAAGTCGGCGTGGAGAAAGTCGGGCTCCACATCGCGCGATCCTCCGACCCTATCTGCTCTGACCCCGTGTTGGAGGCCCAGACGAATGCAAAGGGGGAGGGCCCTCTCAGAAGGTTCGGAAGGACTACGGCCTTCTTAGAAAGTTGTACGAGCGTGCTTCGAAGACAGAGGCGGCTCCTCTGAAGGCTGGAGGGCGTCTGAGAAGCTCTGCCGCCCTCTAGCTTTGCTCCTCCGAGCGCGCCTCCGACCATTGTCCACAAGAAGACAATTACACAACAAGGGCGTACAACGTACGCCCAGCCTGCAGGTGGCCTCCCAAGCTACACAAGAAACGCTGAGGCAGCATCGGCATGCTGTTGCACGTAGCTCGCTGTGATTGGGTTTGCTGCGAAGTCGATCGAAAAGACGAGCATTCAGAAACATCATGAGTATTCTCATCCACCTGTCATCCAACTCACCCTCCACCCGTTTCTTGAGATTGGTCGGTAAGGATCCCAGTGGTCTTACGTCGGGTATGTCCCTCAACAGGCGGATTTGAGACGAACATCTAAAATAGTCATATATATATATATATATATAGCCGGAGTGCAGTATCCCCAAACAGGGTTTTTAGACCCACTGCGGTTTCCAAGGTCGATTGCGTGCCCGTCCAGTGCGGTCTGGCATGGCATGTTAAACATGCCTCCTCCTCCTCCTCCTCCTCCTTCTCCTCCTCCTCCTCCTCCTCCTCCTCCACCTCCTCTTCATCCCTTGGTTGAAACACACATCTCGTCTGGAAAAGCGCCGCTCATCTACGACAAGCTAGCAGCGGACGGTTGGAGGATATCATCGGCTACGGCCACGCCTACCAACAGGTCAGACGGCGGCAACACGGGTGGCGAGATCATCCTTTCCAGGTACCATGTCCAGGCCACCACGTTCAACCACCTCCGTGACCTCGCCATCTCCCAGCGCAGGCCCGACCCGTTCCTCGGCTTCACGCCCATGGTATGGCACAGACGCTCTGGCGACCTAGTTGTTATTGCAGCGTATCTGGAACCCCACAGGCAGATCGAGGGTGCAGTGCACGATAAGCTACTTTCGCTGGGAGCCTTCGTTACTATGCTCACGGACCCTTGGATCATCCTGGCCGATTGGAATATGACACCTGAGCAGCTCGCAGCGACAGAGTGGCTCGCCAAATGGAATGCTACCATCGTGCGAGCACCTGGATCCGCCACGTGCGACAAGGGCCAGGGACTCACGCTTGATTTCGCATTGGTCAAGACTGGCATCGAGCACACGATCTCCATTCGCCAGTGCCCCACCGTACCCTGGGCCACCCATGTTGGCCTTGAAGTTCGAGCAGGCAGTGCAGACCCCTGGTGGTATCAGTCGATCGATACTCCCAAGGCATTCCCCATAGTGGACAGACCCAGGATCCCGCCAGACCCCAACAGCAAGACCGCCATCAAGAAACGTAAAACAGCTGAAGCTCGAGCAGCACGTCTACGTGATCTACCTCCTGAACTCCAACAAGCAGCAGCACAGCTCCAGCCACAAGATGAGCCCGCAGCACAGGAACCTATCCCTTATGCGATCCCGATGGACTTGTGGGAAGAACAATGGCAGGAAGCGGTACCCACACGTTGTAAGCAGCCTCACGCGCACTTCGTGTGCAGACACTGGGTGCACGACGCCGACGACCTCAACCTCAAGTACGCCAAATGGGTCACGGCGCTCGAGAACACCATGATCAGCCACCACCAGATCGACCCGAAGGAAGCCGCAGCATACACAGGCCGAGCCCAAGGCTACCAATTATCTTGGACGAAGACAACCGCCGCCCCAGGCCGCGTACACGTACACGACCCTCAGTCGGAATGGTGGGCAATCACGCTCACCCTCATCAAGCGCTACGCTGCGCTTCACGACAAGCCCAAGCACACAGCGCTCATGCAGCAGCAGGCCTCCATCATCCAGCAGCGCGCGGACCACTTCAACACTCACATGCACGACCTCCAGTTCGAGAAGGATGAGGACACCATCTTCCGCTGGTTTGCACTCGTCTGGGCCCCGCACTTGGACAAGGATGACACCGACGACTTGGTCACCATTACCGCTACCTGGGCCTCCAGAGCTCTCTCGGCCGCCCTCGCCAAGTCCAAGAGGGCCTACGGGGCTTGGCTCGCCCAGCAATGGAAGCACCGCCCTGGAGTACTACACGCCCATGTCAAGCCAGCGCCCGTACGTCACATCGAGGCCTACACGGCCAACCTGACCATCGCCGACCCCACCGTTATCATGGACAACAAGAAGCAACAATGGCAACAAGTATGGCAAGCCACCGAGACCTCTGACGACATCCTACAGGCCCTGTCAAAGGCCAAGGCAGCAGCCGCTCATCAACCGCTCGAGCCCATCACAGCCGAGATCGTACACCGCTTTCACGGCCGCATGCCACCCAGTAAAGCACACGGAGTTGACGCCCTAGGACCTCGCGACCTCCATCGACTACCAGAACCAGCAGTCGAAGCTTATGCAGATATCCTCAACTCAGTAGAGCAAGCAGGCACCTGGCCACTACAAATTTCAGGCACCATTGCAGCTCTCGCCGCCAAGAAGTCTGGAGGCGACAGGGTCCTCGGCATGCTACCCCATATGGCCAGACTCTGGTCTCGCATAAGATCGACTGCACCGGCAGCCTGGACGCAAGGTCTGGACGACTTTTGGACTACAGCCATCAAAGGCTCCTCAGCTCTCCAAGCCGCCCTACATAGGGCCTTGTTAGACGAGACAGCCTCAACACTTGGCATGCAGTCGGCCACCTTGCTATTAGACATCCAGAAGTTCTACGACAATATTAAGCTCGCCAACCTCATCATGGTCGGCCTCAACTGCGGCTTTCCCCCCATCATTCTATTACTGGAAGTGCAGCTATACCTGGCGCCCGGATTCTTGCGCAGTCGACAATGGGTGAGTATGCCTATCTTCGCCTCCAAAGGCATCATTGCAGGCTCCCCTCACGGCACCACATTGGCACGACCCATTTTACTACCAATTCTTCGGCAAGCCCAAGCTCAGGCAGAGCTTGCCCAGATGTGGACCTTCGTAGACGACACTGTTCTTCGAGTCGAAGGAGTCCTACGTACTCTACAGAAGCATCTCCCCCGTGCCGCCAAGACGCTCTGCGACGGTTTAAAGGAGTTCGAGCTGCCTATCTCAGACAAGACCGCCCTCATCGGCTCCACCCCCAAGGTCCGCCACTCGCTAGCCAAGAAAATGCGACAGTACGACATCCCAGTTACTGCGACCGCCACGGCCGTCGACCTTGGAGTTGACGCGGCCGCGGCTACTCGACGCGCACAAGCCAAAGCCAGGAAGCGACAGAGCACAGCCACAGCTAGGTTTCGCAAGATACACCGACTACGGAGCACAGCACAGCAGGCCCGAATCTCAGCTGGACTGTGGCGCACTGGCGCTCTCCCAGAAGGAGTATTCGGTCATCAGGTGCACGGCCTCGCTCGGCACGCTCTACTACGATGGCGGCGTCAGGCCGCCATTGCTGCCACGGGCGCAGCAGCGGGCCGATGCCTCACTTCCCTCCTCAGCGCCACCTTTGACGGCATGGACCCAGGAGTTTCCCTAAGGATCGAGTTCATAGAAGCACGGCTTCAGCACTGGATACGCCACCCGAGCACGCGCGCCAGGATCATCAGGGCCTGGCCAAGGATCAAGACCACCTTGCTCGCCGCAGGCCCCAAGCTGTGGTGCAAGGTCAAGGGACCCACAGGCGCGGCCATCGCGACCCTGCTGGAGGCCAGTTGGGAGCCGACCTCAGCTACCACGTGGAGGCGTACAAAGGACGGCTACATTGAGGAGTGGAACCTCCCCCCTGCCGATGGCCCTGACCTCCTCGACGCTGACATTCACACAGTATTGCAGGACCTCAGCGAGGATTTACACAGGCCCCTCTGGACCCATGCCGCTACGCATGCCCATGGTGACACGCTGGCTGGAGGCGCAGACATGGTCACTATCCGCATTGAACAAAGGAGGTTCCTCGCAAACGGCGACTTCAGCGACTGGGCCCTCAACAACACCATCATCAGCGGAGGACAGTGGACCAGAGACCGCCTCCACAACGCGGGCTACCAGATCGACAAGAACTGCGACCGATGCAGCGCTGGAGTTCCTGAAACCTTGGTTCACCGAATGTGGCAATGCGAGGCGAATGTGGGACCCGAGTTTGAGGCCAGTGACAAGCTACTGCCGCGTGCCGTGGCGGGGGTCGATGCCGACCCCGCCTTGTGGCTCCGTGGCATTCCCTCTGTCGCTCTCACCACGCCCACGTTCGAGCCATTGATTGGGAGGGACGGGTGGGAGTTTGTTGGGGCGGTGCGGGAGGGATTGCCGTCTTGGGAAGGAGCTCGTAACGCAGAGGGCGAGTTGTTTCTTTTTGGTGACGGGTCTGGCGGAGCCTTTTCCGACGACGTCAGGCGACGTCGCGTTGGCTCTGGCCTCGCGGCCCTCCGTTGGGACCCTCCCTCGGCCTCCTGGACCCTCCGCGCGGGCCCCCTTGCCCCCCTCCCAGGCCCCCGCCAGACCGTCCCAAGAGGCGAATTATATGCGTTTTGCCTGGCACTTGAGACGTGCCAGCATGATTTCACGTTTGTTACAGATCACCTAGCCCTGCAGCGGGGTTGGCAGAATGGCAGATGTCTCAGGCCAGGCAGCCTTGGAGGCAAGAATAAGAATGGGGATCTCTGGCTGAGAATTCGGCACCTCGTGCAGGATCGACCTGGCGGCGTCTCCTCGGTCACGGTGCTCTGGACCCCATCTCATGCCGATCCCCAGACTTTGCATGGTTTCCAAAAATTTCTTGCTCTCGGCAACCAGCAAGCCGACGAGCTCGCGGGAAGCGCGGCCCACAAGTCGGCCACCCTTGCCCTCCCGCCTGTTCCCAGGACCGATGAATACGATGCTATCGCAGCCATTGTCCGACAGAGGGCACGACTGATCCTACGTTCCTTAGGCAAGAATTCAGAGCCTCGAGGACTGTGGCCAGAGAGGCAACCCACCCAGGAGGCAGCCCCTCGTTCTATGTTGCAGACCGCGATCGCGGCTTCTCAGCACAAATTCGAGCGGTGTGCAGATAAATGGCGATGCTCTGCCTGCCTCATCATCGTCGATGCTTGCCACGTTATTCCAGCTGCCGCCACGGAGTGTGTACCGCCTTGCCCCCTTCCCGAGTTTGCTGCGTGTGGCGAGGTGCTGTGGTCGCGGGGTCCCCGTGTGATCAGTGGCAAGGCGATACACCCCTCCCACACGTTGGCCACCATCCCCAAGTGGCAAATGTTCTTCTGTGTGAAGTGCGGCCATACGGCCACACACCAGGTTAAAAGCCTACAGTTTCCTTGCCCTCTCTCCCACCAAGTGGGAGAGCGCAGGGCCCTGGGACCCACTGGCAAAGGCCTCGAAAACCTCAGCAGGATCAGGCGAGGCCTTCACCCGTCCAGATCGGGTCCCAGCAAGTCTGTTCTAGAGGCTATGCACGTTTCGGCAGCCGAAGCCGCGATCGGTTCCTACGCGGCGGGTGCTGCCTCCGAGTAAATTGTGAGGCCAGGGGGGCCTGTCGCGGTGTGCCGTGGGATGTCGCCCCCCACGGCCCTCCGAGAAATATTGGATGGCCCCCCTGGCGTCTCTGGGTTCCGAACGGACTACGTCCGATTGCTCCACTCCACCTCCTCTTCATCCCGAAAGGCATCTCGGAGCCTAGAGTTGCGAGGATGTCTCCAGCGTAACGGGCTGGACCACCTCGCGCGCGGCATCTCGGACCCCAGAGTTGCGACGATGTCTCGGGCGAAACGTGCTGCGAGGAAGTCTCAGGCGAAACGGGCCGGACCACCTCGAGCGCGGCGTCTCAGAGCTCCGAGTTGCGGGGGCCTCCTGGTGCCTCCTGGGGCCTCCTGGGGACCTCCTGGGGCTTCCTCCTGGGCCTCCTGTGGCCTCCTGAACTCCACCTGGGGCTTCCTGAAGCGTCTTGGGGCTCCCAGGGGGGATATCTAACCTGTGGCCGCTTGGGCCCCTCAAAATACAGGGGGGGCCACAAGAGCAGGAAAAATCAACGAATCGACACCGGATGTGAATTAACTTGACACGTTCTGATAGGGGGCCTCCTGGGGCCTCCTGGGAGCCTCCTGGGAATCTCCTGCGGACCCCTTGGGGCCTGTCCTGGGCGTCCTGCGGCCTCCTGAAGCTCTCTGGGGCCGGGGCCTCCCCCTCCTCCTGCCTGCTCCCTCATGCACATCATCCGCCTCCTCCTTCTCCCTTCCATCTCCTCCTCCTCCTCCTCCTCCTCCTCCTCCTCCTCCACCTCCTCTTCACCCCGAACGGCATCTCGGAGCCTAGAGTTGCGAGGATGTCTCCAGCGTAACGGGCTGGACCACCTCGCGCGCGGCATCTCGGACCCCAGAGTTGTGACGATGTCTCGGGCGAAACGTGGTGCAAGGAAGTCTCAAGCGAAACGGGCCGGACCACCTCGAGCGCGGCGTCTCAGAGCTCCGAGTTGCGGGGGCCTCCTGGTGCCTCCTGGTGCCTCCTGGGGACCTCCTGGAGCTTCCTCCTGGGCCTCCTGTGGCCTCGTGAACTCCACCTGGGATTTCCTGAAGCCTCTTGGGGCTCCCAGGGGGGATATCTAACCTGTGGCCGTTTGGGCCTCTCCAAGTGGAGAGGGGGGCACAAGAGCAGGGAAAATCAACGAATCGACACCGGATGTGTATTAACTTGACACGTTCTGATAGGCGGCCTCCTGGGGCCTCCTGGGAGCCTCCTGGGAATCTCCTGGACACCCCTGGGGCCTGTCCTGGGCGTCCTGCGGCCTCCTGGGGCCTCCTGGGGCCTCCTGGGGACCTCCTGGAGCTTCCTCCTGGGCCTCCTGTGACCTCGTGAACTCCACCTGAGGTTTCCTGAAGCGTCTTGGGGCTCCCAGGGGGGATATCTAACCTGTGGCCGCTTGGGCCCCTCAAAATGGGGGCATAAGAGCAGGAAAAATCAACGAATCGACACCGGATGTGTATTGACTTGACACGTTCTGATAGAGGGCCTCCTGGGGCTCCTGGGAGCCTCCTGGGAATCTCCTGGGGGCCCCTGGGGCCTGTCCTGGGCGTCCTGCGGCCGCCTGGACCTCTCTGGGGCCTCCTGAGGCTCGCAGGGTCCCATGGAGGATATGTAACATGTGGTCTTCTGGGCCCCCAGGCTGGACCACCTCTTACGCAGCATCTGAGAGCTCAGAGTTGCGAGAATGTCTTGTGCGAAACAGGCCGGACCACCTTGCGCACGGCATCTCAGAGCTCAGAGTTGCAAGGATGTCTCAGGCGAGACGGGCCGGACCACCTCGCGCAAGGCATCCCAGAGCTCAGAAGTTCGAGGATGTCTCAGGCGAAACGGGCTGGACCACCTCTCGCGCGGCATCTCCGAAGTCAGATTTTCGAGGATGTCTCAGGCGAAACGGGCCGGACCACCTCGCGCAAGGCATCGCAGAGCTGAGACTTTCGAGGATGTCTCAGGCGAAACGGCCCGGACCACCTCTCGCACGGCACCTCGGGGCTCAGAGTTTCGAGGATGTCTGAAGCGAAACGGCCCAGACCACCTCTCGCGCGGCGTCCCGGAGCGCAACTTTTCGAGGATGTCTCAGGCGAAACGGCCAATCTCGGCCAACTCAGAAACGAGAGTTGTGAGGATGTCTCAAGCGAAACGGCCAAAACCATAAAATTTGTGTGAGGATGTCTCTGCTCCGCCTTCCCTCGGCCGGAGTTAGTTTCTATCACAACAGCACCCCGTTCAGCAAGCTGTTTGGGGAAAAACAAAAATGCTGGGAAAAATCGTCCCCAGACTAGTTTCTAACCATTCTTGAATACTCCCCCTGTAGAGGGACATGCCCGACTTAACAGTGGTCCCTCACAGTCTGGGAGATTTCAGTGGTCCCTCGAGGTCTGGGGAATCGCTCGAGGCACGTCGGTCGGTCTCCTTTTCCTTCCCACCGCGGGGAGGGGTCAGAAAGGAGCGGTGGGAGGGAGGGCGGAGGAGGGATGATGGAGGCGGGAGGATGGAGAGGAGACGGAGGGAGAAGAGGAGAAGGTGGAGAAGGGAGAAACCACGGAGGCGAGGAGGACGCGGACCACAACCACGAGCCAGCCTCACGGCTTCGGGGAGCTCGGCCGCGGAAGTGCCACGGATTAGCGCTCTCCTCCTCGGGGCCCGGGGGGCGCTCCTCGCGGGCCCCCAGGACCGTCCACGGCGAGCCAGGACGCCACGCCCGCCCCAGGGAAGGGGTCGAAGCGTCCAGGGGCCCGCAGCACACAGCAACGGAGGGGCGCACCCCCCGAGGGCAAAAGGAGAGAAAAAGGTCGCTCCCCGGACGTCCGGCTGAGCCGCCCCTTCCCCCCGAAGCGCGCTCTCCGGAGCCTCACGGGCGAGGACGCCGACGCCGGCGACGGAAACGACCTCCGATCTCTGCCAGCAGAGGCCTCCCAGATGGGGTCCGAGTACTGCGGGCGTCTTGAGAAGCGTGAAAGGGGTACCCCCCCCCCCCCACGGGGGTCAACCTCGCCTCGTCGTCGCGCCGCGACGACGATCGGAGCGCCATCGGCGCGCCCGTGGCTGCCCGCGACGGGGTGCGATGTGGGGCTGTCGGCGCGGGTGACGCCCCCCCCACCCCCCGACGCCTATTAAGAAACTCGGAGTAGATGGGGTCGGAGGGCCTCGCCTCATCGCCGATACATCGGCGATGCGTCGCCCGTGCATCGGCGATGCATCGGCGGTGCGCTGGCGGCGTCGGCGACGCATCGGCGACGTCGGCGTGGAGAAACTTGGGCGCCGCATCGCCGACGCATCGCCGATGCATCGGCGATGCGGCGCGATCCTCCGACCCCATCTACCCCGACCCCATCCAGGAGGCCTAGACTCTGTCTGGCATCTTGAAGGGAATCCAGCCGTTGCCACCAGGGCGCCACCCGCAGCCCAGGAACGCCCGATCGACCCTCGATCGACAACGACGACGGACCGACCGACCGACCGACCGACTGACAGACCGACCGACGACGACGACGACGACGGACCGCCAACGACGACGACGACGACGACGACGACGACGCCAACGATGACGACGACGACGACGCCGACGACGACGACGCCGACGACGACGACGACGACGATGACGACTGACCCACCGCCCGAGCGACCGACCGACCGTTGGCACGAAGCAGACGGGTCCTGAGGGCCACGGGTCCTGGACCCCGGGGGGCGCTCCCCCGCGACCACTTCTTCATCCCGAATCGTTTCCATGTTTGAAGGGGCCCCAGGACACACAAACAAATGCGCACAAATAAAAAGATTCCCCATACTTTCCCACATTTTCTGGGTGTCTGTCTTCCCCCCACTTCCCATATCTACCCACATTTTCGGGAGAATCGACGATTCGTTGTGTCTGTGTGTGTTTTTCCCCCCCTGAACTCCTTCCTCCCGAATCGCTTCCAGGCTGCCCCAGGGCCCGTGGTCGGGCCCCCGGCGCCCCCGAACACTCTCCACCAGCCGCGCACCCGGGATCACTCCGGCGAAGGGTCACCCTCACGACTAGCCGGCGGCCGACCGACCGACCCACCGACCCACCGACCGACCGACCGACCGACCGACGATTTCGACCGACCGACCGACCGACCGACGGCGACGACCGACCGACCGCGGCTGCACGCAAGAGTGGGCCTGGGCTTAGGGCGGGCACGTCCCCCTACAGGGGAGTTTCGGACGGAAGAAAAAAGGCCCCCAAAAGTTCAGACACGGTCAAAAGATAATAGAAAAATCGTCCCCTGACGATTTTTTTGACTACTTTTGAATATCCCTTCTGTAGAGGGACAGGCCGACTTCACCCTATAGGCAGGCGTGGCCCCCGGTGCGCGGCTCGCCGACCGCTGCAGGCGGTGCGACGGTGACAGCCTGTGCGCGGTGTGGTTTTTGACCCTCGCGCGCCCCCCACGAGCCGCACACCACAGAGGTCACGCTGGCGGAGGGTCGCTCTCACGTGAGGCAAACGACCACCCGACCGGCCGACCGACGACCAGCCTCGGAAGCGACGATGTGTGGGCGAAGAGCCCCAGGGGAGGACGAACACAGGTATCCAGGGGCGCCGATGGTCCGTGCCTACGGCGAGGCTCACCAGCGAATCCGTCCAATGCCCGCTCCTGGGCTGTTCGCCCCCCTCCCCGCCTCCGACCGACCGACAGACGACGACGAAGGGAATCCAGAGGGCGCCCCCCGCAGCCAAGGAACGCCCAAAGACTTCGACCCTCGAACCTCGACCCTCGATCGACGACGACGACGACGACGAAGAGCGACCGACCGACCGACTGACCGACCGACTGACCGACCGACCCACCGACGACGACGACGACTGACCTGCGGGCAAGATTTAATCCATATCCACTGCGTCTTGGACTCTCTGCGGTGAGGGGCGCCAAAAGGCCGAGGCGCAGTGGATGCGGATAAAAAATGGCCTCTGTGGACGTGGAACCCCGACCCTATAGAGGCATCCTGGATGGGGTCCGAGCAGATGGGGTCGGAGGATCGCACCGCATCGCCAATGCATCGGCGACGTCGGCGATGCATCGGCGCCGTCGGCATGGCGAAAATCGGGCTCCGCATCGAGCCGCCTCGCCGATGCATCGGCGATGCGGCGCGATCCTCGGACACCATCTACTCGGACCCCATCGAGGAGGCATAGAGACCCTCGATCGACGACGACGACGACCGACCGACCGACCGACCGACCGACCGGCCGACCGACCGACCGACGACGACGGACCGACGACGACGGACCGCCGACGACGGACCGACGACGAAGACGACGAAGACGACGAAGACGACCACGACGACGACGACGGCCGGCGGGCGGCGAGGCCTCCGGCGCGCGGCGACCGCCGCTCCCAGGCGGGCCCCGTAGGCCTCGAGGCCCTGCGCGGAGAGGTGCCAGCCGTCCGCCCAGGCCGAGGGCCCGAGGCCTGCGGCGGGGGGCCCTCGAGCCTCGAGCCTTCGGGCCTTCGGCCCTG
>CAUYUJ010016138.1:775119-781388 GCA_963575745.1 Prorocentrum cordatum | reverse complement strand
GGAAGAGGGGGAGGGGGGGGGGGAAGGCGGGGGAGGAGTTGGTGGAGGAGGGGGAGGAGGAGGGTGAGAGCAGGAGGAGGAGGAGGAGGAGGAGGAGGACGAGGGGAAGGAGGAGGAGGAGGAGGACGAGGAGGAGGAGGAGGAGGAGAAGGAGGAGGAGGCCTTCTCAGAAGCTCTCGCGCCTTCGGAGAAGTTTTCTGTGCCTTCGGGGAAAGCTTGCGCAAACTGCTCAGAGGGCTGGTGGACTTCCGAGCCTTCTGAGAAGGCCTTCTCCCTCCCTCACTCCCCCCCTTGCTCGCCGCCGAATGTGCGGCGGGGGGGGCGCCTCCGCGACCAACCTCTCGAGCTCGTCCAGCGCCACGTTCGGATGGGACCACTGGATCTGCGCCTCCGGCCCGTACAGCACGGACACGACAAAAGTGTTGATGAGCCGCAGGTCGTTCTTCCGCCAGGAGTGCGCTTGTCGGCCGTGGCTGCAGAACAGCCGGAAGAGCTCCAGCGCGCGGTCGTTCCCGCCGCCGCCGTCGCCGGCATCCGAGGGCGCCCCGGCTCTCTGGGTGGGCCGCCCTGGGGCCGCCTCTGACCACCCACAAGACCACCTCAACCCAACCCGAAGACGCGAATTTCGGGTTGGGGGGGGGGTACGGGCTTCATGTGTTTTTCCAGCCATCCTGTGGTGTTGGGTCCTCGCTTTTTAGAGACAGCGCCCCGCGTCCCTCCCTACCTCCCGCCTCCTCCTCCTCCCGCTCCTCCCTCCTCCCTCCCCCCCCATAAAGAGCTCCACCGAAGGCCTCAATGGCTGCACTCGCATGCGTCTCTTCGACCCAATACAGCGGTTGGTGTCCCCATAGGGAGCTCTACCGAAAGCCCCAGCGGCTGCACTCGCATGCGTCTGCCCCGCCCAGTATGGCGTTTCGTGACCCCACAGTGAGCTCCGCCGAAGGCCCTTGTTGCTGCACTCGCATGAGTCCCCCCTGCCCAGTACAACGTTTGCTTCCCCCATAGAGAGCTCTACCGAAGGCACCAGTGGCTGCACTCGCATGCGTCTCCCCCGCCCTGTACAGCGTTTCGTGGCCCCACAGTGAGCGCCACTGAAGGCCCTAATGGATCCGTGCGCATGCGTCTCCCCCACCGAGTACAACGCTTCCTCGCCCCATAGGGAGCTCCACTGAAGGCCTCAATGGCGCCGTCCACATGCGTCTCCACCACCCAGAACAGCGTTTCCATAAGGAGCTCCACCGAAGGTCCCAATGGCAAAGTCCACATGCGTCTGGGAGCTCCACCGAAGACGAAAGACGATACCCACAACTGCGGCTCCCACAACTGCACACGGTTGGGTCCTCCGCCAGGCTGATTTCAAACTGCTCCCCGACGACCCCCCACACTGGGAATGGAGGGCCAATTGGGGCCTTCGGGTTGGCTTGGGGTGGCTTGGTGGGTGGTGAGCCTCTGCGGCCGCGTCTGCCTCGGCCTCGGCCGCCGCCGCTGGCGCGGCGCGCTGCAGCCGCAGGCGCTGGCGGTCCCCGCCCCACTCCGCGCGCGCGTGCAGCAGGCGCTGCTGCACGGGGTGCGGCAGGGCTCCCACGCAGCGCCGGTCCAGGGCGGCCCGCTGGTTCGTGTTGCTCTGCTTCGCCTGGTGCGCCGGCTGCGGCTTCTTTCGGGTCGGGCGAAAGGGGGGGATAGCAAAGGGGGGGGTTGAGAATCAGCTCACGTAGCTGATTTTCCTGGCGTCTCCCGGCGCCGGAGGCGGCTATATGTATCGAGGAAGGGGCCTCTCGGTGAGGCCGGAACCAGCTGCATGCAGCAAATTTCGTAACACCCCCTTTCCCAATCCCCCCCTTTCGTCCGGCCCGGTTCTTCCACTCGTCGGGCCTGGAGGTCAGCTCACCGCCCGCGCCCTCGGCTTTGCGGGCAGCCCGCCTGTCGCGCGCCAGCTTCGTGACGTTGACCTCGCCCACGATCTCCTTCGTCACCACGCCCCCCGCCACGTGCGTGCCTTCGCTCGACCGCTTCTCGCCCTGGCCGTCCATGATGCAGGCGTGCCGGAGCGTGTTCAGCGAGTGCTCGGTGTCCTTGCTGTTGGGCGACACGCACGCGATGATGCAGGTCCGGTGCCGGCCCGCTCCCGCGAAGCAGCCCCGCAGAAGCTGCGTCAGCCTGTTCTGGCGGAAGTTCACGAACTTGGCGTTCGCGGCGACCGCGCGGACGCACTCCTTCAGAGCGGCGAGGGAGGCATTGATCTTCGCACCCTCCTTGCGCCTCTCGACGTTGTGCTCCGCGCTATCGACGCGGTGCTCCGAGCCGGCGAGGTCCACAAGCGTCAAACTGCCCTCTGGGTCCTGCCACCCACCTTCTTGGACGCAAGAAGAAGGTACGGAAAGCAGGGGTACGATGCCCAACAATTAATGTTGTCCAAAACCAACAGCGGCCGCTGTTGGGCGGGCGGCTTTTCGTATTCAACGGGCAACCTCCGCGGCGGCGCGGACAGCGAGTCCTGTTCAAAATGAACAAGAACTGCTGTCGGTCTTTGTACCCATTCATTCCGTACCCATTTCGATCGTCCCGAACCTTTGCCCAGGCCGACAAAAATCCGGCAGACAGCGTGAGAGCGGGAGGACTGGTCGTGGACCCCCGTGGCGGCGGTCGCGCGGAGCCTCGTGGCCAGGTCGACGAGCGACAGCAGCTCCGCGGCGTCGGTGACCTCCACCTCGACCGAGGGGTACGGGTGCACGGAGCCGTCCGCAGCCGTCGTCAGCGTGCACTGGGCGCCCTGGTTGAGCATGTCGTAGCAGCTGTCGCCCATGAGCTCCACGAAGCTCATGGTGACCCTGCCGACGCCCTCGGGGCGGGAGAAGAGGTCTCTGGCCGCCAGGTCGTACACGGACCTCATCGTGTACGTCTTCCCACTCCCCGTCTGCCCGTACATCATGACGGTGCTGTCCTGGCCAGCCCGGGCGGCCTCGGCCAGCTCCCGCGCGGTGCGCTCGTAGACCTCCTCGGAGCCCACCGCCTCGCCGAAGGCCTCGTCGAAGGAGAAATCGTGGTGGTTCACGAACATTCGAGCGACGACCAAAAAGGGGCCTTGCGCGAGATGCCACAGCGACCTCGCGCGCACCGCCTGCGCGGCGCCGCCGACGCCACAGGTCGGGGTCGAGGGCGCCTATACGCGCGAGCTTGCGCGGGCAGCTTGCGCGCCAATCGGGGTGGGCGAAAGGGGAGGATAGCAACGGGGGGTGAGAATCAGCTCCAGTAGCTGATTTTCCTGGCGCCTCCTGGCGCTGGGAGGCGCCCATGTATCGAGGAATGGGCCCCTCGGTGGGGCCGAAACCAGCAGCATGCAGCACATTTCGTACCCCCCCCTTTCCCCCCGCCCCCCCCCCTTCGTCCGGCCCGAGCCACAAGGCCGGCGCAGACGACCCCTTTTTTTGCGTCGCCCATGTGGATCATGTCGGGGTGCATCCGCGCGTCGTGGACCACGACGCGCTGCGGCAGGCAGGTGACCAGCATCAGGAGGAGGAGGAGGAGGAGGAGGAGGAGGAGGCGGAGGAGGAGGAGGAGGAGGAGGAGGAGGAGGAGGAGGAGGCTAAGGAGGGGGAGGAGGAGGAGGAGGCGGAAGGCGGAGGTGAGGAGGTAGGAGGAGGCGGGGTAGGGAGGAGGAGGAGGAGGAGGAAGGAGGAGGCGGAGGAGGAAGGACGGAGGAGGCCAGGAGCCGAGGGGGGGTGGAGGGGAGGAGGAGGAGGAGAAGAGGAGGAGGTGGACGGAGGAGGGTGGAGGAGGAGGAGGAGGGAGGGAGGAGGAGGGAGGGAGGGTGGGAAGGGAGGGAGGGAGCGGTGTGGACGGAGGGAGCCAGGAGGAGGAGGATGAGGAGTGACCATGTCGAACTCCCCCTGCTGCCTCTGCGTGCTCGATACTGGGGCCTCCCGGCGGAGGCGCTAAGGGGTGGACGGCCCTAGGGCGGGCCCTACACACACTCGATCGCCGGGGAGCCTATCGCCCTCGACATGGGGGTCCAGTGACAAGGGCGCAGCTCCGCACCATACCCTGACATCATACCACCCGCAGGGGCAAGACAGTGCTCCGCAGCCGCTCTCGGACTTCCCGGCTACGTAGACGCAGAACAGACGCAGTACTATACCGAATGCTCCTCATCAGCCGTCAGCTCGACTCATTCCGCGCCGCCTCCGCATCCTCCATATGCCTCCTTTGTCGACGACTACGCTCCTGCACACTAATCATCCTGCCTCCGCTCTACTCCTCCTACTCCTTCCCGCTCTCTCCTCCTCCTCATCCTCTCCTTTCACGTCTCTTCCTCCTCCGCTCTCTCCTCCTCCACCTCCTTCTCCTCCGCTCTCTCTACCTCCTCGCTTCTCCTCCTCCTCCTCCTCTCCTACACCCTCTTTCATACACTAATCCTCCTCTTACTTCACCTGGTTATTCTTTTTATTTCACTCCTCCTCCTCCTCCTCCTCCTGAAGACAACGCTAGGACGAGGACAGGATCGGGCGAGGATAACTCGAGACTCTCTGAGATCCGACGGCCCTGGAGGATGTCTCTGGCGCCGCGGCCTTCTCAGAGCGTTCCGGAACGCTCTACGAGCGTCCTCTAGCCCTCTGGAACGGATCTATCCTCGTCCTAGCCCCGTCCGACCACCGTGCCGCGAGGCACGAGTCCAACCCCAGGCCCCTGGGAGTCGCCAGTCCTCAGGACTGAGGATTCAAGCGCCCCGCACCCCAAGTTCTTGAATCTCGCGGGGCTCCCCGCGGCACGCCCGCGGTTTCCCACGTCTTGTCGCATTGCTTCTTTCGGACCCGAGAAGGCCCAAAGACTGGCCAGGAGAGCCCCAAGAGGCCTTTTGGGCGGTACAGGAGGGCTCCGAGACGCCGAACAATCGGTACGCCCCAGATGACCTCCAGACGGCCCATGAGGTCTTCAAGACGCCCCAGGAGGCCTCCAATAGCACACCCTAGAGGGCCCCGAGTGTCCCAAATAAATGATGTTTCCCAAGTTTTTGACAGATGTTCGTGCTCTTGCCGTTTCGGTCTTCCGACGATCCAGCACGGCCCCAAGAGGCCCCCAAGAGGCTCCCAGGAGGCCCGCAAGACGGCCCAAGAGGCCTCCAAGACGGCCAAGAGGGCCCCAAGACGGTCTCAGTATGGGGGAACACGGACTAACTTTTCGCGCCCTGCGCCCCTAGAGGTCCCCTGAGACAGCCAGCATGCCCCCAAGAGGCCCCGAGAGGCAGACAAGAGGTCCCAACAGAGGCCCCAAACAGGCCTCAGAACTGCATCCAAGAGGCTCCCGAAAGGCTCCCAAGAGACCCCAACATGTAGCCCTGAGGACACTGACCCACAATCCCAAGCGCGGTGCCGGGTTGGGCCGAAGGCCACTACGATCTACGTGCAATAGAAGTCTCCTAGATGGGGTCTGAGTAGATGGGGTCACAGGATCGCGCCGCATCGGCGATACACCGGCGATACATCGGCGATGCATCGGCGATGCATCGGCGATGCGGCGCGAGCCTCCGACCCCATCGACTCGGACCCCATCTGGGAGGCCTACAGTAGGGGCCCGACCACAAGAAACCTTCCACAAGAAACCAAACCCTGAGACCCCAGGACGCCCATTGATTTTGGTGTGGGAGCGTCACGCTTTCCGTCGCAGAGCCATCGAAACCCAAGACACCTAGAGCACCCCAGAGGAAAGTAGAGTGCTTCTTGGCATGGACCTCCACTGTAATCGGGGGCGCGCAGACATGGATTAGTGATCCATGGATTTGGCGCGCGGTCGCCAAATCCATGGATCGGGGGAGGTGCCCTCCCCAAAGTGCGGCCAGTGCCGCCTCGCTCGGCGGCGGGAATCCGCGACCTCCCATGGAAACGGTGCCCGTCGCTGATCCACGCCCCTTCAATCCATGCCTGCGATCGCCTGATGTAAATGCCATGCCCCCCCCCCCCCTGGGTCGGCTGCACGTAAGAGTGACCCTGGGCATGAGTGACCTTCGGTGCGCGGCTTTTTGGGGGCCGCGGGGGGACCAAACCTGGGCGCGCAAGCCGCTGCTCCTGCTTCGTCTTCAGCCATCTGGGGACCCCTCTGTGCCCGCACCAAAGGTCACGTCGGCGAAAGGTCGCTCTTACGTGCAGTCGACTGGGGCCATCCCCCACAGGTTGTGGCCGCCGAGCCTCTTCCGGACGCACACCCGCATGGAGCGGGCCGTGCCGGCCGCCAGCGCCCCGCCGCCCTGCGCCGGCCCCGGCGGCGCGAACGGGGCG
>CAUYUJ010016138.1:762619-770119 GCA_963575745.1 Prorocentrum cordatum | reverse complement strand
AGGCCAGTCTACTTGAACATGGTAGCTTTTCCTGGGGACAAGAAGGTATCGCGTCTAGTTCAAAGGCAGAAGCCCCCTGCGGTTCTTCCAGTAGGCCCCCGAACCCAGAGCGCCAGAGTACGGGTGCCCCGAGGGCTCTTGGAGGATTTCAGGGGCCCCAGCGACGGGAGTTACATCGCTCCGTCCACGCGGGGGGACTTCCAGAAGGTTCAGGAGTCCCTGGGCTCCACCGCGAAAGATTTGCATTCCATAATATAGCTCGGGGTGATTTATGTGACATGTTTTCGAACGAATCCAAGGCAAAGGGCCCCAAGCAGAGTAGCGCGCGAGTTTCAATCGGCACCCCGTCCGCAGCCAACTAAACAGCGCCATGCCAAGTCCAGTGTTCGACCCCTGCAGTGGATCCACCAGCGATGCCTGAAGGTCGCCCCGCTGCTCCGTGCTGGCAAGACTTGGGAAGATAACTGCCTCGACGCCCTTTTCTGGGGTTCTCCAGAAGGCGTGTGTGTGTGTGTGTGTGTGTGTGTGTGTGTGTGTGTGTGTGTGTGTGTGTGTGTGTGTGTGTGTGTGTGTGTGTGTGTGCGTGTGTGTGTGTGTGTGTGTGTGTGTGTGTGTGTGTGTGTGTGTGTGTGTGTGTGTGTGTGTGTGTGTGTGTGTGTGTGTGTGTGTGTGTGTGTGTGTGTGCGTGCGTGCGTGCGTGCGTTGCGTGCGTGCGTGTGTGTGTGGTGTGTGTGCATGTGTGTGTGTGTGTGCGTGTGTGTGCGGAGGGGGGGGGGGGGGGCAAGAGGCCCCACCTATCGCCATCTAGGACCTGAAGGTGGACCTCACTGGAGGTCTGAATTGGAGGCGCTTGTCTGGGATTCTGGGATCGACGCCGCTGATCTCGCCCAGGGCTTCGACCTGCTGGGCCAGGAGGCGCTCGACATCTCATTTGCGCATCTACCTCGGGGAAGAAAAGCTACCAGGGCAACCTGAGGGGGGGGCCACAGGGGCCCACGCGCATGCCAGAGTGGCAGGGGGTCGCCGCGAGGAAACCCATCGCGTTCGCGAGGATGGATTCCACATCGGCTGTCCGACGGCGGCTATGGGGGGGCAGGGGCGTATCTGGTCTCAAGCATCGAGGCGCGGGGGCCTCGAGGCGACCTTCACCTCGCCGGTGGCCGTCGACGCCGATCCCGAGAGCGCCGACGGTCGCGGGGCTCCGCCGCCTCTCCCTCTCTTTTTACGGCGCGCGCCATAATGGCCGACGGCTTCCATCTCAGGCACTTCGCGTCTTCGTAGGACGGAGCCCTGGATATACTCTGCAAAGTCTGTGTTCTGATCAGGCTTGTCGGCGACCTCCCAACTTGGATGCGCATCCCGATCATTTCACTGTTCCGAAAACCCAAGAAAGGCTGTATACCCATTGGTGTTGACCCATCCTTGGGGCGCCTGGTTTCGAAGCGGAATGCGGAAGCTCTCCGGCCGTGTGGGCGTGCGTTGAGCATGTGCGGCGCGTTCAATATGGCCCCGCACAGGCGCACTTCGGACGGGGTCTGGAGGCAATCGGTTCGAGGGGACACGGCGCGCCTTGAAGGGGGGCACTTTCTCGGCGTCGTGGGGGGCCTTCGTCGGTGCTACGAACGCGTTGAGCACGAGGGACTAGGCTGGGCTGTGGAGTCGTTCGGTTTCCATCTCTCTGCCCTGAGATTTGCCCTGACGTCGCACCTGCGGCCGCGGGCGCTGCTCTTGGCTGGTCAGGCCCCGGCGTTCGTTTTTCACAGGGGGGAGGCATCGCGGCAGGATCGAGTGCAGTGGGGGCGCGGCCACAAGAAACCATCGCAAGGAACCGAACCCTGAAAAACCGCAGAATTTCTCGCCCGGGGTTTGGGTTTCTGAACCGACGGCGTCGCGCGGAGAAGCCCAGGGGGCTCCTGGCCCGAGCAGTTTCTTAGCAGGCCGCGCTCGTAGGATGCGCCAGCGCGGCTTGGGGAGAAACTCGCGGCGATCTGGGGCGTAAGCTACATGGGATTGCGGCAGCGTTCCCGTGGCCAAAAGAAATCCTCGGGTGCCCCGCGAAAGCCCGTAACATATTTTCTTGTCGCCGCTGACGCCCGACGGCCAGTCCCAAGGTTCCAAGAAACTGAAGGCGCATTGGCGGGCCGCGAAATTTCCCCGCGCCCCCCGCCGCGCCGCGTCCTGTCTGGGGTTGCGTCGCCAAAGAAACCCAGGGGGCCTTGGCCGCGTGTAATCCCACAGTGTCGTCGCCGAGCGGCTTGCCGACCGAAGTGCATGATGCCCCCCGAGAGAGTCGCGCAGCGCGCCCCCTGCGGCGCGCTGTTCGGCCAGGGGCCGCGCTGCCCTAAAAACCCAAGGGGCGCTGTAGCGTCTGGGCCCTGCCTGGCCCCCGTCGTAAACGCAGTGGTCGCGCGCCGAAATCTGCGCGCCCGCGCGTGCAACGCGCGGGCGGGGCGGGGCCCAGCGGCCGCGCCCCAGATCCCGCGCGCCCTCGCAAGAAGGGCGTCGGCGGAAGCAAGGGTGAAACCCCGGCCACGGCCGGGAATCGGCATGCCCTCGTGCGAGACGCGTCCGAAGATCCGCGCAACCGCGCGCGCGATGCACGGGCGCGCCGGCGAGGCCCAATGGCCGCGCCCAATGCAGAATCTATGTGCGCTGACAATGCAAACCTCATCAGACAAGGGCGCACGGCGCGCGGGGAGTGCTGCATTGCCCGCGAGCAAAAACATTCACAAGAGCCCACGTTATCATCAAAGGCCAATCGGCCACCGTTAAGAGTTGCCGTCTAGGCCAACATGGCGACTTTTGTATCCTAGACAATACAGAATCAATGCTGGCAATGCAAACCTTACCCGGCCAGGTCACATGGTGCGTACGCGCGCATGCGCGCGCGTACGCGAGCGCGCCCACGTGCGCGGGGAGTACTGCATTGCCCACATCAGAAGACACTCGCAAGAGCCCATGCTAATTTCAAAATCTAATTGGTCACCGTCAAGGGTTGGCTGTAGCTTCCAGGCGAACATGGCGACTTTTTGTATTCTGGAATATACAGAACTTACTTACGCTGGCAAATTGAAACCTTAGCAGGCTAGGGCGCACGGCGCACGCGCGCGGATGCGCGCGCGCTGTGTTCGCGGGAGGTGCTGCATTGTCCACAATCAGAACATTCACAAGAGCCACGTTAACTTAAAAATCCAATCGGTCACCGTTACAAGTTTCCTTTAGTGTCCAGGCCAACATGGCGACTTTTGTATCCTGGACAGTGCAGAATCAATGCTGACAGTGCAAACCTTACCAGGCCAGGGCGCACGGCGAGTACGCGCGTATGCGCGCGCGCCCGCGTTCGCGGGGAGTGCTGTATTGTCCACGATAGAAAACATTCACAAGAGCCCATGTTAACTTCAAAATCCAGTCGGTCACCGTTAAGGGTTGATTCTAGTTTCCAAGCCAACATAGCGACTTTTGTACTGGGCAATACGCAGCCAATGCTGATAATGCAAACCCTATCAGGCCAATGCGCGCGCGCTCGCCCGCGTGCGCGGGGGGCGCTGTAGTCGCAAGGATGCAGGAAACTCAAAGAGCCTGTGGCGCCTGGGGGGTTCTTCGGTGGCGGGCCGTTTGATTGTCCGAAATGCAACTGGGAAAAAACCCGGGGGATCCTGGGCGCGAGAGTTTCTTGGCAACCGCGAGGGCCCATCGCGCGACGCGGGGCGCGAAGAAACCAAAGGCGCCCTGACGCACGACATCCGGTTTCTTGATGCGCGCCCCCACTGTGCAGCCACAGTCGAAAGAACGGCGCCATGTGCTGCCTGTTGCGTCGACCTTCCCCGCGGACCTGGGCCCCTCCTTGGATATCCATATCGGCGATTTCCGCGCCAACCGCAGGGGCGCAGGGGCCCCGACGTGCCCCAGTTGCTCGCGAGGATGCGACAGGCAGTGGCGCATTCAGTGGATCGCATGGCTGCAGAGCTCAACCTTCTCTTCGCCGTGGACAAGTTGGCCCTCGTGAGTATTGGAGTTGGCCAGGGAGAAAATCGAGAAACTCACGATCGGCTAGATTCCAGGCCGCGGGCGGTTTCTCGAGATCGCGCCCGCCCCTCGCCCGCTGGCATTTCCCATTTCCACTCGCGCGCGCGCGCCCGAACTGCCAGATTCCAGGAACTGCTGGATTCCGGGCCGCGGTGGAATCTATCGAAATTGCGGCCCCCTGCCCTGGCGTGGAATTTTGAAGAGCGTTTACTCGCCAGTCCTCGGCGGGGCGCTCGCCCCTGCCCCCCCGCGGGGAATTTCGAGAACTCTAGCGCGGCTAGCTTTCGCGCAGCTGAATTCGCCGGCCCAGCGGGCCAGAGGCGTGCTAAGATCTCCGGTAGCTGCTAAATAATACTTCTACTTCGCGCGCGCGGGGCGTCCCCTGGGGGCCCCTGGACGAAAAGTGCCCCGGGCGATCCCCGGCAGGGTCGGGTCAGAAATGGTTTTCCTCATGGGCGCCGCCCCCGCGGCCCTCCAGAGAGCCCCAAGAAGGGCCACGAGGCCGCCAAGAGCCCTCCAAGATGGTTCAAGAGTGCTCCGAGATGCCACGCGATCGTTCCAAGACGGCCAAGATGGCCTCCAGACGCCCCAAGAGGCCTCCAAGAGCACTCCCCAGGGTGCCCCAAGGGGCAACATTCATTACTTTTCCTTCGGTTTTGGCAAAATTTTGGCGTCTCCATCTCTTCGGCCCCCCGACGCCCCACCGAGGCGGCCCAAGAGGCCCCCAAGATCGCCCCAAGAGGGCCCAATAAGGCCCCAAGAAGGCCCCAGGATGGCCCAAGAGGGCTCCAAGACGGCCCCAGAGGCATCCAAGACGGCCCAAGAGGGGGCTCAGAGGGGCCCAAGAGGGCCCCAAGCGATGCCCTAAAGGGGGGACACAAAACAATACTTCGAGCCCTCTGCCTTACGAACCCCCCAGGAGGCCTCAAGAGGCCCCTGAGAGGTCCCAAAAAGCCCCAAGAGGCCCTCAGGAGGCCTCCGAGCGACGCTGAAGAGCCCCCCAGCGGCCCCAAGAGGCCCCCTTAAATTCCCACTCCAGCACGCAAGCAAATGCCAACGACCCGACGCGTTTAAGAGCCCACCACAACCTCCCAAAGTCCCCAAATCCGGCATGGCTACGAAGAGGCCCCTAAACATAATCATCAACACTTCATCCTAAGAAACTGCCTAGAGCTCTCCGAAGCAACCCCGAGCGCACCCAGGAGGGCTCTAACCTTCTGCCAAGGCACGGTGGCAGGACCCCCTTTCGAAACTTTTCGGCCCTCCTGGACAGCCCCGGCTAATCTCGAAAGTCTGCAGAGGTCTCTCGGGCCATCTTGCCACTCTCGCCCCGCTGCTGCCCAGCTACTGGCGGTGGCGGATATGCGCGGCTCAGTCATGCGACATGGGCCGGCGGAGTGAGCGAAGCGATTCCATAATTTCCCAAGGTCGCGCTCGCCCCTTGCCCCCCCGCCCCCCTGCCAGCGAGGAATGGTCAATGGCCCCCGCGCGGCCAGATTTCGCGCCGCGGAGGAGCGCGTCGAGATCGCGCCCGCCCGTCGCCGCCCAGCGGAGAATTCAGAGAACTCGCAGACGGCTCCATTTCAGGCCGCGGAAGAGTGTCTCGAACCTGCGCCCCCCCCTACCCTGGCGCGGAATTTTGAAGCGCGGGCGGCGTCTAATCGCGGGCCCTTAGCGGTCTGACTGCGCCCGCCCGCGCCCCCCCCCCCCCCTCGACGGTGAATTGAGAACAAGCGGCGGAATAATCTCGGAATCGCCTCAGCCCCTCGCAGGGAATCCCGAGGAACTCCCAAACGTCGGAGTTCAGGCAGCGGAGGAGTCTCTCGAACCTTCGGCCCCCTGACCCGGCGGAATTTTGCGGAGCCTTTAATCGCCGGCCCTCAGCGGGGCAGTTTTTCGAGATTGCGCTCGCCCCCCGCCCCCCAGCGAGGGGTTCCGAGGAAGCCCCGGGCGGCGAGATGTCAGGCAGCGGGGGGAGCTCGAAATTGCGCTCGCCCCCCGCCCCCCAGCGGGGAATTCGAGAAACCGCCGGGCGGCCAGGCGGCAAGACGCGGGTGGGTTTCTCGCATTTGCTGCCCCCTACCCCGGCGCGAGATTGCGCTCGCGCGCCGCCCCCCCGGCGACGAATTCTGCCGGGGCGGTCCGATTTCAGGCCGCAGGAGATTATCGAAATTGCGCCCGCCCCTCGCCCCCGAGCGATGCATTTCGGGGGCGCCCCGAACGGCCAGATGTCAGGCCGCGGGGGGTTCTCAAAATTGCGGCCCCCTGACCCTGGCGCGGGAAGTCGAGGGGCGTTGGGTCGCTGATCCATAGCGGGGCGGTTCTTCGAGATCGCGCTCGCAGCCCGCCGCCCAGCGGAGAGTTTCGAGACAGCCCCAAGCGGCCAGATTTCAGGCCGCGGAAGAATTTCTAAACATGTCAGCTCCCCGCCCTGACGCGGAATTCGGGCGGCGTTCAATCGCCCGCCCTCGGCGGGGCAATTCTTCGATATTGCGCCCGCCGCCCTCCCCCCAGCGGCGCCTCGGGGAATTCGCGAGCGGCCAGGCTTCGAGCGGCGGGTGGCACCCCCTCCGAAATCGCGCCCGCCCCTCGCGCCCCAGCGGGGAATTCCGTGGGGCTCCCGAGCGGCGAAGTTTCACGTTGCGGGGGGGGTTCTCGAAATTGCGCCCCCCTGCGCTGGCGCGGAATCTCGAGGGGCGCGCGGGCGCCAGTCCTCAGCGGTGCAATTCCTCGAGCTTGCGCCCGCCCGCCGCGCCCCTCCCCACCGCGGGGGGCGCCGTCGAAGGCGAGGAGTTTTTCGCGACATCTAACGCGCCATGAGGGCGCTGCGGGGGGGGCGCCTGCAGGGCCACCGCCCCCCTATTGCACCTTGGGGGCGCGGGGCTCGCGGGCGTGGCCGGGGCGCCCGATGTTGCGGGCGGCGCGCGCAGGCGCCGTCGCCCCCGTCGGCCCGCCGGCGCCGCCGCCGAGGGCGAGGCCCTCGGTCCATGGGGAACTGCGCGGCGCAGCCACTCTCGCGCAGTTTCGGTCCTGCAGCTCATTTTTAGAGGCCATAGACAGGATGGCGAAGTCACTTGTCGATCCATCCACGCCGCGCCCAATGTCGCGCTGCCCCGCCCGAGAAGCTGGCAGGCCGTGCCGCGACTTGTCCGCGGCGCGTGCGATCTCGAGAGCTGTCTCCTGACCCTGCGCCCTGGCATGACTCGGCATCTCTTGAACGTCGGCATCGAGGATTTTTACTCATGCTGCGCTGTCGACGAAATCACAGAAGCTGTTCTGTCGCTTCGGAGATCGACTGGTCCACTGCATCGTTGTCTGCGGCACGTCGCGGCGTTTTTTTTCTTGGCTTCGATGTGGTCCGAGACCCTTGCTCAGGAGAGTTCTACCGCATCCTGAATGGTACTGGTATGGGTCTCCCGCATTCACGGGAACATGCAGATTCCTACTTTGCGGCCCTCATCGAGATCACGATCT
>CAUYUJ010016138.1:750119-757619 GCA_963575745.1 Prorocentrum cordatum | reverse complement strand
AGGAAGGAGGGGGGAAAACGGAGGCCCGAGGTTCGAGCATCCCCGCGTAGTGGCCGAACAGAACGACGACCGGCGACGCAGCTCAGCCTTGCCGATTTGCCTCGGCGATTGCCCACCCTCGACCCGAACGAGACACCACCGACGGTGAAGGTCAACGCGATGGCAGCAAGGCGCGCTCGACCCACGGATCTTCGAGTGAGCAGAATGGCCACGCGAGGCACAACGCCATGCACTGAGTGCCTTGGGCGACCTCATGTGGCAGATCCATTCCACGCGCCCCCAGCGATATGAATCCGCCCGCCAGGCCTCGATGGTCGCCGTGGACAGACGGTGCCCGACGGGGGCGGGAAGGGGGGGGAAATGGCCCCCTCTCCTTCGGCTTCCCGCGCGCGCCCTTTCCTCCGCCTCCGCCTGCAAGGCCTCGAGGGCCACCCTGAACAGACGGTGCTTGACGAGGTGGGCCGTCCCGCGAGACCGTCAACGCGCGAGTTGCCAATGACGAGCCGCGGTGCGAGTTGACAAGCAGTGCAGCAATCACACCGGTTCTCCGAGCCAGGACGCAGCCCATTTTGCGCCTCAGATCATGTCGGCGCCGCAAGGTCGTCGGTGCGCGTCAGCATGCGCTCCAAAGGTACAAGCGCCGCCAACGGTCGCGCATGTCCCGTGCGCGCGTGCGTTCTACAGCCAGAAGAAGCCCGCGCAGTCCGCCCCAAGGAATCGACTGCCCCGAGCCCGCCAGTGGCCCCAGCACCGAGGCCCGAGGAACGCGCGGAACGAGCCTGGACAAAGCCGCGATGGCGACGCTGGCTTGCGCGCAAAGGGAACCCCCAAACATTCTACCACCAAGCGCATCTCCCATAAACGAGGTTTGCTGATCCTCGGGCCCCTGTCCCCGGAATCCCTCGATGAATCCATAATTAGTGTCTGCGACCGACTGCGCCTCTGAGCTCGGCGGTGACGGGGTCTCCGTCCAACTGGCTGGGGTCAGGCCTCGTGGGCAGAACAAATGCCGACTCGGACTTGGGCTGCGCTCAGTAGATGGTCAGACTGGGTGGATGCCTTCGCCCCCTCGTTACCAGCGCGCCCCCGACGCCGATGATGCCGGGATTGAGCTTCGACGCCGCACCGCGCGCGCAGAACCTCGTGTTCTCCCGCCATCTCACCCCGGCATCTCTGTCTGGGCCAAGACCCGCCAGTGGCGATGGAAACGAGCAGCGCACTCAGCTTCGCGCCGCGAGAAGCTAGCATAGCAAACAAACGCCCGGGCGAATAAGCGTCGGCGGCGGCCTCCGGCCCCATGCCGCGCAAATGTTTCGCAGCGGGCCTCCATTGCTGCTGCCTGATAGATTTCGATCCCCTGGGGGGAGGGGGGGCTTCCAAGACTCGAGATCGCCTTCCAGATCAGCCGGGCCTCTCCGAAGCCGCGGGGTCACAGGAGCCCGCCCGGCCTCCGGACGGCGCAGAAGAACCGCCCCATTGGGGCCACCGAACGGTGACCTGGCTCAGCCACCCGAGAAGTTTCCAACGGCGCGGCCACGCTTGCGCAATGCCATCTGGTAGACGGGGTGGTGAAGTAACCTGGGTGGGCCAAAGTTCCATGCGCGCTCTGGGTAGGCAGTATCCTGGACTGCCATCTTCAGCCCATGAAGCGCGGCTAGGGATCGCCCTCGCTTGCCCGGCCCGCGAGTGGCGCCCACCTGCCTGCGGCGCCGAATCATCGAACTGCCAGCAATTGAATGAAGCTGGTGGTAATATCTCGGCGGCCAGAGTGCCTGCTCGAGTGAATCAGCCAGTGCCCCCATGGCGTTTCGACGCCCGGGCGAGCCGTGCAACCTTGGCATGCGCGCCTGCAGTGCAGATGACGCGGGTGCCTCTAACCTGCCTGCTGCAACTCCTTATCCCTCCTAAATCGGCACCTTGATCCGGACCTTAGCTCTGCAAACGCTTGGCAATGCGCGCCGCGTCCTCGGCGACCGTCAAAATGGCGACACTCTTCGGCGAAATGCGGGCCGATCCCGCGCGAGAGCGTGGCAAGTCATCGACGGGCCCGAGGTCGAACTCTGCCCGGCGAGCGGCCTAGTTTTTTGCGCTCGCTGGGGCAAAACGTTTAGCCGAAAGCGCGCGTCCATCTGGGGGTAGGCAGCCATGGTCTTAGGCCATGTGAAGCACGTGAAGGAATTGGCGCATTGAGTTCCAACCCGGACGGGGCCCTTGGACGTTATGCCGAGGCGGACATGGGTTCGGCGGAAGCTCCTCCTGGCCCCGGTGACCCTAGCATGACGCACTGCAAGAGCTCCAGACAGGGGGGCTGCAAGCGGGCACCCTAGCTTCAATGCGGCTGGATTGGGGAAATACAAATCCCATCGAATCGTCGATCTCCTGAATGTTCAAGTCCACGCCCCATGGGCAGTCGCAAAGCTCCGCGAACCTCTTCATCGCAAGCCCTGAAAAAAACGTCCCCCTTGAGGGCGAATTTTCCAGTGCTTGCTGTTTCGAGGATAGGTTCGCTGTCAGTCGACCGCGTCTCGGCGCGGGCTCTCAAGCGAAAGGTCAAGCGCGCAGTCATCGAAAGGGGCCGATAACGCGATCGCCCTTTTATTCCCTACCTAGGCTCTGCCTAGAAGGGTTCTTACTTTGTGTGCTAAAGGGGGCGGGCAATGCTACCCACCCCGGGCGGTTCCCCCAGTTGCGCCCCCCTGGTTCCCCCAGTTGCGCCCCCTGGGTTCCCCGAGCTTAGCTTAGCTTAACTTACCCTGAGCTTAGCTTCGCTTAGCTTTAGCTTAGCTTAGCTTAGCTTAGCTTAGCTTAGCTTAGCTAGCTTAGCTTAGCTTAGCTTAGCTTAGCTTAGCTTAGCTTAGCTTAGCTTAGCTTAGCTTAGCTTAGCTTAGCTTAGCTTAGCTTTGCCTAGCCTAGCCTAGCTTAGCTTAGCTTAGCTCAGCTCAGCTTAGCTTAGCTTAGCTTTGCCTAGCCCAGCTTAGCTTAGCTTACCCTAGCTTAGCCTTAGCCTTAGCTTAGCTTAGCTTAGCTTAGCTTAGCTTAGCTTAGCTTAGCTTAGCTTAGCTTAGCTTAGCTTAGCTTAGCTTAGCTTGCTTTAGCTTAGCTTAGCTAGCTCAGCTTAGCTTAGCTTAGCTTAGCTTAGCTTAGCTTAGCTTAGCTTAGCTTAGCTTAGCTTAGCTTAGCTTAGCTTAGCTTAGCTTAGCTTAGCTTTGCCTAGCCTAGCCTAGCTTAGCTTAGCTTAGCTCAGCTCAGCTTAGCTTAGCTTAGCTTTGCCTAGCCCAGCTTAGCTTAGCTTAACTTAGCTTAGCTTAACTTAGCTTAGCTTAGCTTAGCTTAGCTTAGCTTAGCTTAGCTTAGCTTAGCTTAGCTTAGCTTAGCTTAGCTTAGCTTAGCTTAGCTTAGCTTAGCTTAGCTTAGCTTAGCTTAGCTTAGCTTAGCTTAGCTTAGCTTAGCTTAGCTTAGCTTTGCCTAGCCTAGCCTAGCTTAGCTTAGCTTAGCTCAGCTCAGCTTAGCTTAGCTTAGCTTTGCCTAGCCCAGCTTAGCTTAGCTTAGCTTAGCTTCGCTTCGCTTCGCTTCGCTTAGCTTAGCTTAGCTTCGCTTCGCTTCGCTTAGCTTAGCTTAGCTTAGCTTAGCTTAGCTTAGCTTAGCTTACCCCATCTTAGCTTAGCTTAGCTTAGCTTAGCTGTTGCTTTCCTGAATGCTCCAACTCCTAGGTAGGGTCGCACTGGGATAATCTGTTGTGAATGAGCCAGCCTATGTCTTGGTCTGGCTGCGCTGGCCAAACGAGCTCGTCTTCGATGTCTGCGCATTGCTGCGCGCGCTCGGCAATTGCAAGGTGCAGAAGCCCTTCCGCGTAAGTCAAGCTGAAAACGTCCGAGCCCTGTCCTGCCTTCGACATCGTGGCGGGGCCGCCCATTGCATCGAACAGACTGAAGGGCGCTCCAGCGGATCCAGGGGGGCCCGGGGTGAGTCCTTCATGGGCATGTCAAGTACTCCGATGGCATCGGGCGTGGCGATCCACTGCTTGGGATCCGCCTCCGATGCTCGGGGCGCACGCCCGTGGCACCTGCTGGCATTGCGCTTGGTTGCGTAAGCAACGCAGCAAACTTGTCTTGGCCGCTCGCGTCGGCTGTGGAGCTAAGTGCGAGCCCCGATACTTCCCAAGGCGGATCTGGCCCCGCTCGACGGCCCCGACGTCCCTGGTCGGGGGCTCCATTGTAGGAGCCCTCTGCAAGCCAGTTCCAGCTGGCGGCGTTGGTTGATCCCGTGGCCCTCTTCCTCGGATTGCGCAAACGCCGGGGCGCTGCTTGAACCTGATCACGCCAAGAAGAGAGTGGTGACTATTTGCTGGTCGCCTGGCCTCCTGCGCTGCCATCTGGTATCCTCGCGCCCTCCCGATGGGCTGTGGCGCTGCCTCTCCGCAGTGCGCGCGTGTCGCGCCGAGGTGATCCACGCGGCGCGTGGGGCCGAGACAGGGGCGGCGCTGTCAGCCCCGAGCCAAGCGGCCGTGGAAACAAAACAACAATATGGGGCATCCGAAGCCGGGGCGAGGCCGACGCGGCATCGGGCTTGGATCCAAGTATCATCTGAGAGAAAGAGGGGCGCAACACTGCTTCAATCCTCTCCTGCGAGGGGTGGCTCCGAAAAAAACACCAGGGGCGGTGGCTTCCAACTCGCGCGGCGATAGGTGAGCACCGGCAATGCCGAGACCCCGCGCAGTCGGCGGTGCGCGCTGCGGTGGCCGAGAGATTGTGGCGTCGGGCTTCCAATCGAGGGCCGGCCATCGCGGGGCCCGTCGCTCTCGGGCCCGGCCCCCGCTGGGCCGGCGATCGCAGCGGATGTTGACCCCGTGGGGCTGGGGGCCCTCTTCGTCGGACTCGCGCTCGCGCCGATCAAACTAACTCTCGACATCTGGATCGTACCCGGGGGGTCTGGGCCGCAACGTCGGCTTCGGCCGCGACCGATGCGTCGCGCGCTGCGCTGGGGCATTCTTCGCCGCGCACACCCGCGTGGCGCTCGACTCTCCTCGCGGGTGGCCGTCCGAGGAAGGGGGCCTGGGGGCTCTCGCTGGCTGCGATGACTCGCCGGGCCTGGCGCCGCCGCGCCCATCAACCCGCGGCGGCCGCGCGGGCAAGGTGGGGCGTCCGCGCGGCTATCGCGGCGACCGCCGAGAGCGGGCAGGGCGCAGTGGAAGAAGTCCTAACAATATAGTCGGCGCGCCCGCCATCTTTGCCCGAGTCGCCCGCGCGCTCTATTGGGGCTCTCGCGGCTTCGCCGCCCGCCTGCGCGACGAGCCCCGAGGAGACGCGACGGGGGGCTGAGCGACTGGGGCCCCCGGCGACGGGCGCCGCGCGTTGTCGCCCTTGATTCCGATGGGCGCGCGCCCGTGAATGGCGCGAACGAGCGCCCGTTCTGGCTGACCACTGCTGCCGCGGCCCCGTCGACGGCCCGCTGGCCGTCTGCCTGGGAATCCGAGGGGGGGAGGGATATATACATATATATAATATATAGAGAGAGAGAGAGAGAGAAGAGAGAGAGAGAGAAGAGAGAAGAGAAGAGAGAGGAGAGAGAGAGAGCGGATGGAGAGAGAGAGCGAATAGAGCAGAGAGAGAGAGAGAGAGAGAGAGAGAGAGATGAGAAAAAATTATAAAAGAGAGAGAGAGAGAGAGAGAGAGAGAGAGAGAGAGACGACGAGAGAGAGAGGAGAGGAGAGAGAGAGAGGAGAGAGAGAGAAAGACGGACCGAGAGACCGAGAGCGAGAGAGCCCCCCCCCCCCCCCAGAGAGGAGAGAGAGAGAGAGAGAGAGAGAAAGAGAGAGAGAGAAAAAAAAACCTAGAGAGAGAGAGGAGGAGAGGGGATGGGGTGAGAAGAGAATGGAGAAGAGAGAAGAGAGAGAGAGAGAGAGAGAGAGAGGGAGAAAGAGAGAGGAGGGGAGGAGAGAGAGAGAGAAGCAAAGAGACGAGAAACAAAAAACAAGAGAGAGAAAAGAAGAAAACGAGAGAGAGAGAGAGAATGAGAGAGAGAGAGAGAGGGATAGAGAGAGAGAGAGAGGGAGAGAGAGAAGAAACAAAAAAAAGATAAGAGAGAGAGAGAGAGAGAGAGCGAGAGAAAACAGGAGAGAGAGAGAGAGCGAAAAAGAGAGATAAGTACATCAAGATAGAGAGATAACACGAGAGAGAGAACAAAATAACAAGAGAGAGAGAGGGGGGATACATATTTATATATATATAGAGAGAGAGAGAGAGAGAGAGAGAGAGAGAGAGAGAGAGAGAGAGGGAGAGAGAGAGAGAGAGAGAGAGAGAGAGAGAGAGAGAGAGAGAGAGAGAGAGAGAGAGAGAGAGATATAAAAACGAAAAAAGGAGAGAGAGAGGAGAGGGGGCGAGAGAGAGAGAGATGAGAGAGAGAGAGACGAGGAGAGAGGATGAGAGAGAGCAACAGATGAGAACAGAGAGAGAGAGAGGACAGAGAGAGAGAGAGAGAGAAGCGACAGGAGAGGGAGAGAGAGGGAGTGAGAGGAGAGAGAGAGAGAGAGAGAGAGAGAGAGAGAGAGAGAGAGAGAGAGAGAGAGAAAGAGAGAGAGAGAGAGAGCGAGAGAGGGATCTATATATATATATATATAGAGAGAGATCGGACAAGTAGGCGGACCAGGGTCCGTCCGCGAGGCGCACTGCGGTGCGACAACTCGCATGCACTATTTGCGGCGGTGCAGCCTTTAGATACGAGGGCGGGCAACAAAAAACCCCTCCCCCGGCGCAGTGCGACAGACGCTACAGACGGCGGACAGACGATGATGATCTCACCTGTCAGACCGCGTGAGGAAAAAGGCCCCAACAAGAAAGGCGACGTGCTGACTCGTGGCTAGGCGGCTTGGCAGACCGCCAGTTGGGCGCTTGGCCGCAAAGCGGCGCGCAGTGACGGGGCACCCCCCGCCCCCACGCCCTGACACCGTGGACGCGGAGCACGCGTACACACGGGCAGGCAGAAAGGAGGAGATTAGCGCGGGGCACCAGGTGGAGCGCCGCGGAACGATGACAACATAGCTTGGATGTTGAGTGACGGCACGGCACCATCGGGCGAGGCCGTGAGCAGCTCGGCAAAGGCTCGCCCAGCGCTGTGGAGGCGCTGGAGTAGAGGCCTTGACGAGCTTGGGCGGCGGCGACGTCCGCGGCGAGAGCTAAGCACCTCTGCTGGAGGGCAGCCATAGCCTGTGACAGCTCGGTTTCGCGGTCGGTGAGGGGTGGCTGCTCAGTGCCAGCAGCCGAGGGCCTCGAGACAGAGGCGAGGTCCTCGGTACGCCTGTCCAAATTGTGGCCTAGCGTAGTGCGGGACCCTGTACGCTGACGTCCGTCACCCTTGAAGGGTGACTGGAGGGGCCGACGCGACCCCAGGGCTGGAGCCGCTAGGGCCACGCCACGAGAGGTCGGAGGAGCCGCTTCCTCTCGCTCAGCAACGATGGACGCGTGGATGGGGCACGAGGGCCTGTCTGGTTTAGTACCCTGCGGG
>CAUYUJ010016138.1:743425-745925 GCA_963575745.1 Prorocentrum cordatum | reverse complement strand
AGCGGCCGCGGTCGAACACCACGGCGGACACGAGGTTGTCCGACAGGGTGAGCAGCCGGCGGTGGCAGCCCCGTCTGGTCCGCAAGCTGCGTCGGAGACCCATGAGACAGACCCTAGCCTCCTTGACGTTGATGTGTTCCTGCTTCCAGTGCCAGAAGCCCTCCACCAGCGTACGCCAGCGCCGCCTATTGTCCCAGCAGGCGCCGACCGCGGGGATGGCCTCGAAGCCTTCCACCTCCTCCCGCGGCGCGGCCCCTCGGGCCGACCGCCGACGTCTGCGTCGCTTGGGATCGGCCCCGACCTCGGCGGCCCGGGCAGCCTCGACGGCCCACCGCGCCAGGCGCGTCCGAGCCCCCAGCGGCTCCCAGGCGGTCCTCCCCACGACGTGGGGCTCTCCGAACGCCTCCAGCTGCTCGGGATCGTCGCCGTCAAAGCAGACTCCGAAAGCCGCACCCAACGCCTCCAAGGTCGGGTGCGGCGGCGGAGGCAGCGGCGGCGCGGCCTTGAACCTCCAGCGCTCCCTCCACTTGAAGTCCTCCAGCAGCTCGTCGCCTGTGCCCTTCGTCTCCATGAGAGCGTAGCCGTAGCCCGACGAGTCGCCGAGGTAGACCGACGAGTTGAACGGCGCGTCCAGCTCCACCTCGCAGGTGAAGACCAGGTTGGACATGAGCCAGAGCTCGCGCCGTACGCCTCGCCACAAGCGGCCTGACCTCTCCTTGTGAGCCGCGACGCAGGCGTAGCTCTGGGACAGGATAGACAGAAGGGGTCGGCAGAGGCCGCACATGTGAACGGCGTGGCCCAGCCAGATCTCGAGCTGCCATCCTGCCACCACACGGCGGCGAAGCAGGGCTGCAGTCGCCAGCTTGAAGCGCCAGAGGCGGGCGGACCGATGCCGCAGGCGGCGGCCCGGCCCGTCAAACTGCAGCCCGAGAGCCTCGAGATAGGGGCTGCAGGGGACCTCATCGTGGAGATCGAGGCCGAAGGCGGCGCACTGCGCGCGGAAGTCCTGGTGGGCCTGCTCTGCGTCCATGGCGCTGTGCCCCAGCCCTGTGTGGTTGTCCACGTACACGGCGTGGACGGGCCGACCAGGGACCAGGCGGGGGGCCGGAGCGCGCTCTCGGAGCAAGCTACCCCAACCATCAGCAGCCACAGCCGCCGCGCGGGAGGCCACCGCCTCGTTGCAGAAGTAGAGGGCCCACGACCATCCCATGGGCATGGCCCCCATGCAGAGGTAGAAGGACTCGTGCTTGGCCAGCTCCACGTCCACGCCCAGCTCGGGGTCGAACACCTTGGTGATGCCAAAACTCCCCTTGCTGAACGACTCGTCGATCCCGAACCAGTCGGCCGCCTCGACGATGCTGAACTGGTAGAAGCCGTCGCGCACGTCAGCGCCACTCTGGTGGAAGTCCAAAGCTGGGACACCCCCAGCACCAGGCAGAACACAATGAGTCGCCATCTCCGCCGCCACGTCCGCGAACTCGGCCAGGTTGAGCTCCGCGAAGGACTGCGCGGTCCCCAGCTGCGTGGTGGGCGGCGGCTTGTGGCAGGCATTCGGGTATCGGGCGTCCACGATGAGGCGAATGGCCCCCTCCTTCTTCTTGACAAAGAAGAGTCCGATGCGGCCCTTGAGACGCCTCCTAGGCACCAGGATGCCCGAGGAGAGGAGGCGCTCGAACAGCTCGTGCCGGGCTCGCTTGTTGCGCCGCAGCACGGGGTCCCAGTAGGGCTTGGGCGAGGGCTCGGAGGCGAACTTGGCCTCGATCTCCTCGGCGGACAGCTCGATGCACGTCTTGTAGCGTCGGAGCCTCTGCGCTGCATGAGGTGGTAGCAGCGATCTCGCATCCTTGGGTTCCACCACTCCCTTGGCCACTCGCAGCTTGGCTGGATCATAACTGGCAAGGTGACGTGGCTCTTGACCGTGCAGGTCCTTCGTCTTGAAGAGCTCCCGGAGGGCTCTGCTTGGAGCGAGGCCTTCGGGGACCAGGCCAGCACGCCCCGCCCGACCCTCGAGACTCGCCAACATCTCCCGCTGGACTGCTGTAGGAGCTGAGCTCGTCAGCGGAGATCGTCGAAAGTGCGAATTGTTAGCTTGAGCGGCCGCCAGTTGGTTGACACCGAGTACTGTATCTCTAACAAGCCTTTGCCGCGTCGTGGAGCGCCACCACCTCTGCTGCACATAGTGAGGGGCTCCACGTGGGTACTGCCGAACGTCGGGCACAGGCAGAGGAAAGGGTCCTCCGTGCCTCCACTCCCCGCCAGGCCACCAGTCGGCTTTGGTGACCTGCGGGCTGTCGGGCGCCATCTAGCTCGGCAGAGGGGCCTCGGCTCCTTGGCCGCCAGCCCCCCTGCCTTTGCCTTTCGCATCACCGCCCTTTGGCCCCTTCGGGCCGCGCCTCCTCTCCCGCTCGTTCCTGGTCTCCTCCTTGTACAACCTCGACTGCTTGAGGATGTTCGCCCTCTCCTTCTGACGATCAGACACCCAGGTGCGGAACCTCGGCGC
>CAUYUJ010016138.1:618425-738425 GCA_963575745.1 Prorocentrum cordatum | reverse complement strand
GGCTCGGCCGCGCTGGCGGCCGCGACTGGCGGGGGCCACGGAGCAGGGGGCGAGGGGGCCTGGCAAAGTCCACCTGCCACTTGCCAGCTTGCTCCCGCCTCTTCGGCCTCCTTGTCCTCCTGTTCCCCGTCCTCGTCCTCGTCCTCGTCCTCGTCGTCCTCCTCGTCGTCCTCCTCCTCCTCCTCTTCCTCCTCCTCCCTCTTCGTCCCCCATTTTCATTAATCCTCCTCCGTCATCCCTCCTCCTTTCCTCCTCCTCCCCCTCCTTTCCTCCTCCTCCTACCTCATATTTCTCCTCCTCCTTCCTCCTTCCTCCCTGTTCCTTATCATCCTCCTGCCCCCTCTGACCAAGTGAAACCCAAGTCAAATGCTGCCTGGTTCTGATGTGCGCCGAGAAGCGGCTTCTCATAGGCTCCACAGTTGTCGAGGGGGCCCTGGGGAGAGAAGGGGGAGGAGGAGAGGAGGGAAGGGGGGTGGAGGAGGGACGGACGGGGAAGGAGGAGAGAGAAGAGTAAGAGTTCAGAGTGCGCGTTCCCAGCAAACGCCCTGATGAACAACTGTGCTGAAAACGAAAACCGCGACACTACGCGCGAACACATCTTCATGGAAACGACACGCTCTTGGGCGTGTCTCAGGGTGGGAAAGGATTTAAACGGGTGCGACTTCGAGATTCCACCAGCCCTTTGTACGTAGGTGAATTACGGAGTTCGGCGTTCAAACCTCCCTCTTCCCCTTCGAGGAAAGGTTTATCATTGTTCCCTATTAATTAATCACCCCCTCCCCCAGGCGACTGGGGGCCAACCAGGGTCCATGACGACACCCCCCCACCATTCCTCGTAAAAACAATGCAAGCCACACTCTGCCTCCAAATTCGGAACATGCGCAGCCAACCCGATGCGGCCCCCCCACCATCCCTGTCAAAACCAATGCATAGTACACTTGGCGGCGGCTGCGGCGGCTGCGGCTGCGGCTGCGGCTGCGGCTGCGGCTGCGGCTGCGGCGGTGGCGGCAGCGGCTGCGGCGGCGGTTTGGCAGCGGGGGGCGGCGGCGGTGGCGGCGGCGGCGGCGGCGGCGGTGGCGGCAGCGGCTGCGGCGGCGGCGGCGGCGGCGGCGCGGCGGCGGCGGCGGCGCGGCGGCGGCGGCGGCGGCGGCGGCGGCAGCGGCGGCGGCGGCGGCGGCGGCGGCGGCGGCGGAGGCGGCGGCGGCGGAGGCGGCGGCGGCGGCGGCGGATTGGCCCCCAGTAGCTGCCCATCCAGAGACGACTGATGAATATGCTCAGGCTCGGGCCAGACTCGGGTGTTACGTATGTGTTGGGAGGGCGGGTGGGAGTGAGCGAAACGGCTTGCGGGCGGCGAGGGGGTCTGGACCTCTCCCCCTACCCCATCTCTCTGGGTCTGGACGAACCCTGTCGCGGGTCGTTGACGGTCAGGTCCAAGATGACCCAAGATGGGCCCAAAGGGGAAACCAGACAACCCAATATGGTCTACAAACTCGCGCAAGATAACCAACATAACGCCAACACGTGACCAGAAAAGGCCAACACGGCCTCAAAAACGGTAGAAGCCATACTCAAACACATATGAACAAGACGACACGATCGGAGATGTGTGAGCCGGAATTGGAATAGCGGGGGACGAATCGGAACAGGAGTCGGAAGGGTGGTAACCAGAGTCGGAGGCGGGGTTGAATATATTAGGATCTGCGCTAAGAACCAGGGGGCCGAATCGGAATCTTGCGCGTTCCCATGTGGCTCTGGGTACCATGTGCAGAAGAGTTAGGATGAGTTAGCATGACAAGCTAAACCAACTGTCTCAATTCCATATTCCTTTCTGCGTTCCTCCCTCCATGGCCTGCACTACGGAAACTGAGTCCCAATGCAAGCAAAGGAACCGACGTCGTCCGAGGTGGACATCGTAGGTGCATCTTATCGTTTGTAAGTTGTAAACATCGCTGGGCTCGTCATCCATGTCGTGGTACTCGTCGCTCAAGTGACTCAAATGGCTCAACGCACGCGCCCCGCTTGGTCCGCCGCAGGCGTCAGCCTGCCTCCTGGTTGGCCACAGTTGCGCAGATGTGCTCGTTTCTTGCTGCACCTAGTCCCATCAAGGCGATCCTGCCTCCTGGTCCGTCCCAAAAGAACAGCTCCTCCCTACCTGTCGTGGCTTCGCATTCTCGCCTCTATCGGTTGCCATGGTGACGGTCGGTTGGGTTCATGGAGTGGACGATGCACTTGGCTACAAGGATCCCATCGAACCGACTTACAGACGCAACAGGACCAGCTCATACGAGGACATGATTAGCTGCATTAGATGGGCTGTGAGTCTTGCGCCGCACCGCCGATGTACCGCCGATGCATCGGTGACGTTGGCATTGGATCGGCGATGCTGGCGTGGAGGAAATCGAACTCCGCATCGAGCCGCATCGCCGATGCATCGGCGATGTGGCGTGACCCTCCGACCCCATCGACTCCGACCCCATCTAGGAGTCCTAGATGCATTGCGTTCGTCTGCAACTGCGGCCGCATTGCCAACGGAATGCAAACAACCTGCCATGCATGCAAGCATGGCGTGTTCCGGCTGCCCTCCCAACCGCAACCCGTCTCCTGATTGCGGGGCTGGGAGCTGGCGGAGCAGGGCCAAACACCATTCTGGATCAGTATATGTCTGCTTCACACCGTGACTTGTTAAATATTGTTTAAATCCGTACACGTGTAGACTTATCATGATGTATCCTGTATTTGGTTGTAGATTGATCCGGATTTCGGGCGGGCGCCCATCGCCCTAGTGGGAATGCGACGGCCATATGCGTTCGAAGTCGGTCCTCCTCGTGGCACCTTGCGGGCGAATCTGGCTGGGAGTGCCCAAAAACCAGATACCCACGGCGGGTTCGTGTCGTCACGACCTGCGCGTCGGATCCTGACACAACGTGGACCGTTCGACCTTGAACGATCGGCGGCTTTCCGATCGCCAGGTCGTTCCGTACTGGCCGACTCTGGGCCCCTGGCGGCGCTCAGTCTTGAACGACACGCACCTGCCGTACTGAAGTACGGCTCGCGGGCGCCTGCCGCGCGCAGCAGGCGGCGCGGGCCGCCCGGGGCGTGCCCACCCGCCAGTGGCGGGCGGGCGCGCAGGGAGGGCTCAGCTTGTCAGCGCACCCTGAGAGTGGTGGCAGGCTCGTACACCCTGCGAGATGCTCAAGAAATCATGGGTTAAGAAATTCGTAGTCTCAGAAGTGGAATAAAAAACCAGAACTTCTATACAAAATCTTGGGATTCACATTGAAAAGTGAAGAATAATCGAGACTCTGGACGAGAACTTAGGTTTTTTTTAAGCATCGCCTAGGGTGTACAGGCCACCCAGATGGGGTCCGCGTAGATGCGGTCGGACGGCCGCGCCGCGTCGTCGATGCATCGGCGATGCGTCGGCAGCGCGTCGGCGACGTCGACGATGCATCGGCGACCCTGGCGCGGAGGAGATCGAGCGCCACGTCGAGCCGCATCGCGGCTGCATCGGCGATGCATCTGGGAGGCCCCGAGGTCCAAAACCCAAAGCCTGATTCGACACATCCGCGGATCTGTGTTTTTGCGTTCCTGTCCCCCACCTCCCTTGGAGGAGGGGAGACTTTTCCCCCCGCGGCGCGGCAGAGGCAATCCGCTCGCGCGCTCTAGTAGCTGGGGCGGAGCATACTACTTGTCTGGCTGCTAGAGGAAGAGACAGGGCAGAGGGTTGATGCGGAGCAGGAGGAGGGAGGGGAATGCACTCACAGCACGAATGTCTTCGGCATCAATGGCCCGTGCGGCCGGCCGTTGCTGAGGCGTTCTGGCAGTGGACCAAGAGCGGCGTCGGGCCCACACCCAGGGGCTGAGGCAAAGGCTGCTGGCGCTGGAGGCGTAGAACAAGTCCTCCTCCTCCTCCTCCTCCTCCTCCTACCAGTGCAGGGCGGAGTGGCCAGCGGGGAAGGGCGAGGGCGAGGACCGAAGGAGCTGCCGCAGCGTGCGGGTGCCTCGCAACGGCCGCAAGGCGGCGGCCGCAGCGGCGGGCGGGGCAGCGGCGGGCCAGGCCGTGTCTGGGGGGACAGGAAGGCAGCGATACAGCTGCCCGTCGGTCGGAAGAGGTGGGTAGAAACATGACGCAGGAAGGCGTTGGAAATAGATTGGGCTCCCGCCCGCCCACTACAGAGGTCGGACACGGTGAAGCCACTCGATCATTGTCGTAGGAAGACGCCTCAGGTAATTTGGACTCTGGGAATGCACAGTGCAGAAATGCCAACTTTCAACGACTGGCGTGCAGTGTATGCTGACGATGAAGAGAATGTCGGGGGAACGACTCATAAACCAATGTTCCGAACCTTCCGCTTCCGCTTCGCTTCGGCTCCGCCTGGCCTGGCGACTTTCCAGGGCGCGCACCCGAGGAGGGCGGGAGGGAACGATTCCAATGTAGGCGTCCTGGGCGTATATAGGCACGACCCCCCAAGAACCTCCCTATCATCCTCCTGCATTGCTCCCCAGACCTCTCCTGGGGTGGGGCTTGGGCCAGAATTTCGAGAAGAATCCAGCCGTGGTGGTGAGGACCCGCCACGACGAGCACCCCTGCCCGCCTCCAGAGAACTCTTTGCCTCCGCGGCACGGCGACCCCGAAGCCGACCTGGCGCGCCTGCACAGTCCGCCCGCGCGCTTCTCGGGTCGGGGTCGCACTGACCCAGGTCAGTGCAAACCCGGGTCAGTGCGAAAAACACCAGACGTGCTGGGAGGAAGGGAGTCCTTTTCCTCCTCCTCCTCCTCCTCCTCCTCCTCCTCCTCCCGTCACCTGACTATTTTCTAACTATTCTTGACTGTTCCTCTTGTAGAGGGACATGCCCGACCTAAGCTTCAGCCTACAGCGAAGCTGGAAACAGTGGAAGCGGGAAAATCAGTGAAAGTGGAAGTGGCCAGGGCTGGAAACACTGGCAATGGGTGGAGCGAGCACGAAACAGTAGGGACGCGGTCGCCAGGGCTGGACAAAAATAGAAAGGGAACCTGGCCAGGGCTGGAAAGAGTGCAAGGGCTGGCCCCAGTCATTTCTTCCGGCTTCCATGTATCGGGGGCGCGCAGACATGGACTAACGACCCATGGATTTGGCACGCGGTCGCCAAATCCATGGATGAGGGGAGGTGCCCTCCCCAGAATGCGGCCGGTGCCGCCTCGCTCGGCGGCGGAGATCCGCGATTACCCATGGAAGCGGGACCCGTCGCTAATCCGCGCCCCCTTAGTCTTAAGTCGGGCGTGTCCCCCTACAGGGGGATTTTCGACGAAACATGAAAATTAATCAAATCATCCCCTAAAATACCCAAATAATTGTCAAACAATCGTCCCCATAATATTTCTTGACTATTTTTGAATATTCCCCGTAGAGGGGCAGACCCGACTTAACCTTAGTCCATGTCTGCGATCGCCTGAATGTAGATCGGGAGCGGCCAAGAGGGGGGTGTCCAAAAAGGGGGGGTGCAAATCATGACTGGCGGCATGTGCGCGGCCCAGGGGGGGGCAGGGACCTACTGAAATAAGAAGAGGCGCCATGAAATCTGGGGAAATATCATGGCCCCCGCCATGATATCCCCCCCCCAGTCTTCTGTTGTTCCCATCCTACTTAAGGACCAACCGCATCCCAGACATAATCTCGAGCACCCGGAAAAGTGTCAGAACGAGTGTCGAAACAGGGTCCCCCAGGGCCCGACACGCGAAGACCCTTGCGTTTCGGTACCTTTTTCCCGGCGCTCGACGTAGGAGTGCCCCGTGGCACAGCTCGAGGCGCCCGGCTGGCACAGCTCGAGGCGCGAGGGCCTCGGGCCCGGGCGCCCGCCCGCGCCCGCGCGCGCGCGGGGGGAGTCCGTCAGTCCATGCTGTCCAGCTCGCACGGCGCCGCGCGGCCCGCCGCCGCCCGGGGGGGGCCCGCGCCGCCGCCCGCGGCGGCCAGGCCGAGCTCCTTGAGGAGCAGCCCGGCGGGGCCGGGGTCCAGCCTGCGGAGGCGAAACCGGGGCGAGGATCACGCGCGGACGAATCTTGGTAGTCCCCAAGCGTGGTGGTGACAACACCTGGCGGTGAGTCTCGGGCGATTTGGTGTCACCACCCAGTTTGGGGACTCGTGCGGTTTTCCGAGGATGTCCCGAACACTGGTGGGTCCAGAAGTCACAAAACCCGGTGGTGACCCCGTGTCCCCAAACCCAGCGGTGACCTTTCTTGGGATTCCCGGTCGCCACCTGGTAATTATCTCACCACCCTGGGGGTTCCCAAGAATCTCAGGCGCGAGGCGTTCTCCGAGGGGCGAAACCTCGGGGGGGGGGGGGGAGAAAGATGCCCTCTCGGGACCCGAAAGGGCCCCCCCTCTGGGGCCCCAGAGGGCCCCTTATAGGGGGCTCCAGAGAGCCCCCCTTTGTTCTGCAGCCCTCGCTGCTCCCTCCCCTGTACGGCGGCCTCAGACATCGAGACTCTCGGAGACCCAGGAGGAGGAGGAGGAGAAGGAGAAGGAGGAGGAGGAGGAGGAGGAGGAGGAGGAGGAGGAGGAGGAGGAGCCTTCCGGACCGCTCCGAGAGCGTTCTGGGGGCGCCCTGGCGCGGATGCACCCGCGTCCTTGCCCCGTCCGAGGCCTGCTCTCGGCGCAGAAGGAGGCGAGCACGTGCTCCATCGCGTGCACGTCGAGGTCCAGGGGCTCTGCGCCGTGGACCCGGACGTGGTGGGACGTGAGAGGCAGCCCCCCGTCCTCGCCAGGGGCCCAGGGACACACCAATACATACGCACAGATCCCATGTGTTCCAATACTTGTGATTCATTTCCCGGATTTTCGTCTTCCCCCCCCCACTTCCCATGTTTTCCCATCTTTTCCTGGGAATCGACGATTCTTTGTACCTGTGTGTTTTTCCCCAAATCCTCGCCCGTCGGCGCGTCGTCTGGCACGCCGCCTCCGTCCAGCACCTCCTCGAGCTGGTCGTCCAGCTCGGCCATGTACGACCGCAGCTCTGCCTTTGAGCGCGAATCCAGGGGCGGCGATAAATGGGGGGGGGAAGAAAGGCCCCCTTTTGGGTTCAAAGGGCCCTCTTTGGGCTCAAAGGGCGTCGCTTTGGGGCCCAACTTGGATGGCCGCGGCGGCTGCTAGGTGGTTAGCGCGGATACTAAGGGGTTAGAGGATTTAGTATGTACGTACAAGTGAATTGTAAGTAGGTTATAAGTGTTGTAAGTCGGATGTAAGTTGTATAACCAGCTACAACTGGTTAGTAGGAGATACTAACCACTTATAGCTGGAGGCTAACCTTGCTAAGTCTCTAGTAGAGGTTAGCTCGCTAAGTCCCCACTCTAGCTACCACTTGCTAACCACTTAGTAACCACTTAGCTGCCACTTAGTAACCACCCAGTAACCACTTACTAACCACTTAGTAACCACATAGTAAGTCCGCTAGCTAGCTTACTTACTAAGTGGTTAGCGGACTTACTAAGTGGTTAGCGGACTCTGAGAAGGAGAAGGAGGAGGAAGAGGAGGAGGAGGAGGAGGAGGAAGAGGAGGGGGAGAGAGGAGGAGGAGGAGAAGGAGGATGAGGAGGAGGAGAAGGAGGAGGAGATGTCGAGGAGGAGGAGGAGTAGGAGGAGGACGGGGAGGAGGATGAGGAGGAGGAGGAAAGGGGGAGGCGGCGGCGGAGGCGGCGACGGGCGCGCCTCAGCCCAAGACGGCCGCTCGACGCGGCGGCCCTGCAGGGCCGCCGCGTCGAGCGGCAGCCTGGCGCGGCTGAGCGCGGCGCAGGCGAAGTTCGCCTGCGCCGCGCTCTGCGCCGCCATCTCCAGCGGCATTGCCGCTGGCGCGGGCGGCGGGGGGGCCCCGCGCGCCGCTCGGCAGCCAGAGCGGCCCACCGCACGTAGCCGTCGTCCACAACCCAGAGGGTTGGGGGACGACGACGTGCGACGGGCCGATGGCTGCCGAGCCCGCCCCACCCCTCGGGGATGTCGAGGAGGATCCCCGACATCCCCGAGGGGTCCTCCGAGAGGAGACTGCCCCATGGCTCGGGGTCGCCATCGAAAAACATGTCTTGATCTGTTTTTTCGATGGCGATCCCGAGCCGCGAAGCAAAGGGAAAAGGGCGGGCGCGCCCCCGCGCGGCCAGTAAGCCGCACGCGCGCGGGCGGCGTCTCCTCCTCCTCCCTCCTTCTATCCTCCTCCTCCTCCTCCTCCTCCTCCTCCTCCTCGCCTCCTCCTCTCGCCCTCCTCCTCTCGTCATCATCCTACTCCTCCATCGTCCTCCTCCTCCTCATCCTCCTCGTCCTCCTAACCCTCCGCTCCTCCCTCGTCCTCCTCCTCCCCTCATCCCCTCCTCCTCCTCCTCCTCCTCCTCCTCCTCCTCCTCCTCCTCCTCTCTCTCTCTCTCTCTCTCTCTCTCTCTCACTCATCGACTGCTCTCTCTCATCTCTCATCTCTCTCTCTCATCTCTCCTCTCAATCCTTCTCTCTCTCTCGTCTCCTCGTCTCTCTCTCTCTCTCTCTCTCATCTCTCTCTCTCTCTCCTCTCTCTCTCTCTCTCTCCGTCTCTCGCTCTTCTCTCTCTCTCTCTCTCTCTCTCTCTCTCTCTCTCTCTCTCTCATCTCTCTCTCTCTCTCTCTCTCTCTCTCTCTCGTCTCTCTCTCTCTCTCTCCTCTCTTCTCTCTCTTCTCTCCTCCTCTCTCTCGCTCCTCCTCCGCCTCCTCCTCCTCTCCTCCTCCTCCTCCCTCTCTCATCTCCCCCTCCTCCTCCTTCCTCCTCCTCCTCCTCCCCTCCTCCCCTACCTCCTCCCCCCCCCCCCCTCCTCCTCCCCATCCTCCTCTCGCTCTGAGCTATCTCGTCGTTTTCCTCCTCCTCATGCTCCTCCTCCTCCTCCTCCTCCTCCTCCTCCTCCCCCTCCCCCTCCTCCACCCTCCTCCCCTCGCCAGAGGAGGAGGGGGAGAGGAGAAGGAGGAGGGGGGGCAAGATGAGGAGGAGGAGCAGCAGCAGGAGCAGGAGGAGGAGGGGGAGAAGGGGTCAGAGGAGGGGGAGAGGAGAAGGAGGGTGGGGGGGGGAGCAAGATGAGGAGGAGGAGCAGCAGCAGCAGGAGGAGGAGGGGGGGAAGGGGGAGGACGAGGGGAAGGAGGAGTTTGAACGACCCCACCACTGATCAACGACATTAGCGCTGCAGCGCAAGAGGAGGCGGAGGAACGAGGCGGAGAAGAGGAATCGGCGACCATGCACTGTTCAGGTGCTGCAGCGCCGAAGTGTCAATGAAAAAGGTGCGCTACAGCGCGCGCAGAAGGAATCCACGTTTTCAAGGCGGAGAAGAGGAGTCGCCGACCATGCAACGTTCAGGTGCTGCAGCACCGAAGCATTTAGCAATGTAAAAAAGTGCGCTGCAGCGCCGGTAAGGAACCCACGTTTTAAGCTAAAGCGCACCACCGCGGCTGCGACCGTATCGGGCGCGCCGCACGGATGCCGCCGCCCTCGCGCGGCGCCCGCGCGAGCGAGCACTCGATGCTCGCCGTGTGCGCCCAAAAGGCGTCGGCATCGCCGCCAAGCACGTGCGCGGGGGCGCGCGGGGGCAGCTTCTCCTTGAAGAAGTAGGGCAGGACCAAGCTCAAGCCATAGTAGTGGCCGTTCTTGGTGAAGGAGAGGTGTTTCAACACCTCGGCCGCAATGTGTTCCCCTCCTCCGTCCTCCAACAGCACGGCGTCGCCGTATTTGACGTCGTGGTAGCGGCGCCGCGCTGCAGCGGACGCAACAAAGTCCGCAGGCCCGAACTGCTGCAGCAGTTCGCGCGGGATGGCCTTGGACGGCCTGGTGGCGTTAACCAAGCAGTTAACCTTAAAGGTGCCGCCATCCATGAGCTGCCACAGGTGCCGCTCGGTGACGCTCTTCAGGACATTGGCGCCCCAGCCGCTGGAGGCTGCAGCCCCCGCCTGAAGAGCGTTCGCAAAGCGCTTGCTGGTCTTGTGCTTGCGCTCCAAAACCCAGCACGACGGCAGCGCCACATGGCCCCAACGCCTCGCGTAGTTGGCGAAGTGGTGCAGGTAATGGAACTTCTGCGCCATCGTTTCCTTGCCAAAGACGCTGCTGTATGACAGCAAAAACCTGTTAACCGCAGCCCGCAGCTTATCCGCGTCTGCCTGGCGCCTGGATACTCGTAGGATTTCTTCCACGACGATCGTGTGCGCCTCGAACACTGCGCAAGCCGATTGGACTGCAGGCGCTGCAGCGTCGCTAGCCACCTCCCTGAAGAAACACGTCAATCCGCCCGCGCGAACGCATGTCCGAACAAGAGGGGCGCAGTACATATCCTACAGAGATTCACGCGCGCTGCAGCGCATGTATTATTGGTCTGGCGGGGGCGCGAAGCATGCAATGATAGTTGCGTGGTTGTGAGCCCCTCGCTGGCGGTGCACTTGAAATGCTTGCTGTCAACGTGGGACCTCGCGCGCTTCTCGCCGAAGATCGCGCGCGTGTCGGGGGAGATGGAGTGGCGCCCTGGAAACGACCAGCCCTGGAAATATGCGTCTGCACGCGCCCAGTAACCCTTGAACCTTCGAAACATTTGGAACACCAGAATGCTATATGCACCGTTGACGAAAATACAATGCATCCAATCAAATATGACTGTCTCGAGCGGCTTGAGTTTCCGAGCCCGCTCAGGCAAATGGGGGCCCCAGTTCCAGCCAAGTCGGCGCTCCAACTCCTGGAACTCGCCCTTGTTCATGATGTTGACCCCTTCGATCAATCTGTTGCAGGTGGCATCGAGCAACGGCGCCGTCATCGGCTGCAGCCGCGACGCATCTGGTTCCGAGTGGTGAACAGCGACACCCGTCGCATCAGAAGCAACTATATCCCGAACTCCGCCCTTCAAGAACACGTTGCGGCACGTAAAACATGGTTTGATTCCTGACGAACCTTTCATTCCGATCAAGCGGTGTATTGCATCCTCGTCCGCGATCCGACAGAGTCGCTGCAGCGACGCAAGAAGGCGTAATGGATATATACATGTGCACATGTATGCTAACTAATCTTGGGTGCTATGCGGCGACCGCTGCAGCGGCTGTATGTAAATTCCGAGGTCCATCTGGATGAGCTCCGTCGCGCCGTCGGGGCGCAGCCGCAAGCTGATGCCCGCGCCGAAGTTGTGCCCCTGATCAGGCCAGAACTGCGCGAGGATTGCGTCCAGTAGCATCGGCAGTCCGCGCGGCCGGATGTCGCTCGCGGTCTCGGCCCGCATCGTCGCGAGCTGGAACCGCGCATCCTGCGAACAAATCGCAGCACAGCTGGCGCTGCAGCGCCTCTCTCTCTCTCTCTCTTTCTCTCTCTCTCTCTCTCTCTCTCTCTCTCTCTCTCTCTCTTTTTCTCTCTCTACCCCCCTCCCCCCCCCGCGTATATCATTGCTGCAGCAACGCCATCGCGAAAGTCCCCCGTCGAAAGCGCCTGCGGGCCGAATTCCGCGATCGTCCAGTAGATGCCCCAGGACTTGCGGTTCTGCACGTGCGCCAGCGCGTGCCAGCGCCTATTTCATCGCCGTAAATGACGATGCGCCACGGGCGTGGCAGCTCCAGCGCCCGCTGCCACAGAGGCTGCATCGCGGGGAGGGCGCTGCAATGCCACAGCATTGCTGCTGGACTGCAGATCTCCACCGCGCGCTGCCCGACTAGCATGTTCTGGTGGAGCTTGCCGCGCGGCGTGTTCTCACCGACCATGAGCTCCCGAGCGTCTCTGATATCCTGGCGTCGGGATCCCAATTCGGGGATTCCGTCTCGCTTAACGGACGCCAGGAATTGCGCCATCGCATTGCAATGCATGAATGGCAGTTCCGCGCGAAGGCGGGACAGCCGCCGCAGCTTCGCTGGGCGGTCGCCCTCTGCCGCCATCGCGCGCGTTCCCGAGGCAGGCTTGCCTCAGTCGCTGCGCGCGCGCGGAGGGCCCCCTCCGCTAGGGGCCACGGCGACCACGGATGGAAATGCGGCTGCATCGCGTGGAGAGCAACCAAATGCGCGCTGCAGCGCCAACTGCCAAGCAACAGTCTGGGAGCACACGGCGCTACAGCGCCGCTAACGTTCAATGATGACAATCTGACGCGCTGCAGCGCGAACGTCCTCCTCCTCCTCCTCCTCCACCCTGCTCGTCATCCCCCTCGTCCTCCTCCTCTTCCTCCCCCTTCCTACCTCCTCCTCCTCCTCCTCCTCCTCCTCCTCCTCCTCCTCATGCGCCCCCTCATCCTCCCCATCCTCCTCCTCAACCTACCCATCCCCCTCATCGTCCGTCTCCCGCCCCTTCATCCCCCCCGCCACCATCACCTTCATCATCGACAGCATCAATATCACTCGCCCTCATCATCCGCCACATCACCATCCAACGAGAAACTGCAAGCGAAACTGCGCTGCAGCGCAACACATTAACACATCATGATCCGCGCGCAAACTTTCAACCGTGGCCCACGGAGAAGCGCTGCAGCGCAACTCAAACAACACGCTCAACCACGCCCCCATCCAGCCTTTACCAATCAATCGAACCGGCATGCTTCAGCAGGCGGTCGCCGAGGCCGACCTCACTCAGGTCACCTTCATCTCCTTGGCGTTCCGCAGCGAGGTCAACGCCTCGTTGAGTTTCTGCTTGGCCACGTCCGAAGCGGCGATGTCCATCTGACCCCGACCCTGCTACTCATACTCCTCATCCTCCCATATCATCGCCTTCCACCTCCTCCTGATCCTCCCCCCTCTCGTCCTTCTCCCCCGCTGCAGCGGGGGAGTAGCCTGCCACTCCACTCATGAATCCCATCGCCCTCCTTCTCATCCGCCTCCTCATCCACCTGCAGCTCCGCGGTGCGGATCTGCACCTGCTTCTCCGCTGTCCTCTGCTTTAGCAGTCGCCGTCGCTCTCGCGCGCGCCTCGCACAACTCGTCGCAACGGTCGGCGCGCGCTTGCGCTTCGAACGGCCTGTCGCAGCGGCGCGCCGCCATTGCGAGCCCAATGAGGAGGCGGAGGAGGTCCGTTGCCAGCACCCGCTGCAGCGAACGATGGCGGCTGCGACGCGCGAGCCGAGTGAGGAGGAGGAGGAGGAGGAGGAGGGGGAGGAGGGCATGCCATCGGCAACGCGCAACATGAGCGAATCACAGCGCTGCAGCGCGTGACTTGGCAACAACCATGCGGGAGACAAACGCTCGACATCACGAATGATGGCGCTGCAGCGCGTATCGACGAGAAACGACTGGCACTCAAGACGAGCACGTCACGCAATACATGGACACCACGGCTGCAACTGCACACTCACAAACGCGCCAACGCTACAACGGCACCACAAGTCTGACAGGCGCTGCAGCGCTGCATCGGAACACAAAATCACGCAATATCTACGCCACCATCCAGGAAAGCGAGCGCTGCAGCGCTGCATCGTGATCACGATGGCGATGCAAACGTTGAACACAAAGGCGCCAGCGCTGCAGCGCCCGCATCCAAGAGAACCCGTCAGCATATTTGACTTTCATCCTCCTCGTCGTCCGTGCGAGCCGCGCGACCGCCAGGCAAGACCATCGCCACTACCGTTCGTATCATCGGCCAGCGTTCCATCCAACCCCGCACTAATCCTCACCATCCTCCTCGTTCCTTCTCCTCCACATGCTCACCCTCCTCATCGTCCTCCCCATCCTCCTCCTCATCCTCATAATCCTCATCCTCACCTCCATATGCCGACAGTGCCCGTTGCGCGCTCACGGCTTGCCGCGACGGCCAGTGAAGTTCGGGTCGCGGCACGTGCCGCGGCCATTCGGCCGGTAGCGGCATTTGCTGCACCCGAGTGCCATTTGGCCCCGCGTGGCTGCCGCTTTGCCCTTGGCCTTGGGCTTGGCCTTGGCTTTGGCCTTCCCTTTGCTCTTGGCCTTCGGTTTGGCCGTGCCCTTGGCCGCCGTCTTGCCCTTGCCAGCGCCTGTCTTGCTCTTGCCCTTGCTCGCGCTCTTGCTCTTGCCCTTCTTGCCCTTGCCCCTGCCCTTGCGAGGCAGCTCGCCTTTCGCGCTGCCCGCAGCCAAGGTCTCGATCGCCTGCAGCACAGCATCTTCGTCTCCGTCTGCTGCTGCAGCAGCATCTTCGTTTGGCGGCGGTGGCACTGCTGCAGCAGCATCTGGCGCCGCCGCTGGCAATGCTGGCCCAGCTGGCGAATCACCAATCGCGGGGGGGCTCGCGGGGGGGCTCGCCTTGGGCGCCGCAGGGCGGCGCGGGAAGAGCTGCAGCTGCAGCTCGTTGGGCGGCGATGGCGGCGGCGCAAACGCTGCCAGCATTTGCTGCATCACGGCCATCGCGTCCATGGGTTGCACTGGTGCTGCAGGCGGCACGGAGGGTGACCCCGATGGCGCCCATGGCGCAATGGCAGTGCTCGGCTGATGCGGCGGGGTGGCAGCCCGCAAGCCCTTGTTGGTCAGCCTGAGAGGCACGCGAGCCTTGATGGCGTTGAGACCCGCAGGCCGCTTCAGCGGCGCACGCGTAGCATGGAACCTATCATGCTCTATGCGAGGTAGACCTAGAGGACCAAGCTCACCGAAGCACCCAAGACATCCAGAACAATCAGCGCTGCAGCGCATGACGGGGTGGCAGCAGCCTCGTAGATGCGATGCCACGTTGGCGAGGTCGCGCGTCACATCGATCGGCGGGTCCGCATCGGTGTACGCCGCGTCGAAGATGTGCTGAGGGAGCTGCCGAGGATCTGCTGGGAAATTCCAAGTCACTGTCGCCGCTTGCCCCGTCGCGCCCCTGCGGCTCGCCAAGAACTGACCCTGTAAAGGGCGACTCGTCGGGAAACCCTAACGCTGACGCGCCGCATCGCATTGGCTGCAGCCAGTGCGATGCGATGCGTCTGCGTTAGGCGTTCCCGCCGAATTCCCAAACCTTCATCTCAGTCACGATCCCGTAGAGCTGCCCAGGGTTTGCGTCTGGAAGATGGGCGCACGCCATCAACGCCGCCAACTCTTTCAGCGCGTTCTCGCTCGGAACCGTCAAGCCGATGGCACCGCAACGTTTGATCAACGCGCGCACCTTCGCGACGATGCTCTGGTTGGGGTCGCGAAATAAACCCCAGTCCTGCTTAGTAAAGTCCACCAGCCGACGAATCGACGCAGGCATGCTGAAGCATGATAACATAAGTACATTTGAAACATGAACATGCTCACATACATACATTACAAAAAACAGTTAAAACATGCATGTGAATAACAAATCGGCGGTCCGATGTGCAAAGCACGATGGATAGCACCGCCCTGACGCGAGCGTCTGCACGCGCATCTGGAGCGCGGGCGTCGCCGTGCCCACGCGCGCGGCCAGCGCGGCGCTGAGGCGCGCCTTGTGGCTGTCCGCGAAGCCCGACGCGGTGATGCGATTCTGCAGGGTAGCTGCTTGGGCAGCCCCGATCGTCCCCAAGTTGTGAAGCTGCAGCTGCACGCTCATGGACAAGGCTGACTGGCTCTGCGCCATCGCGTCGGCGGCGATGACGCCGATCTGCGATGCGAAGAAAGCGTCGCAGCTGTCCAGGTTATCCAGGATGTGGTTGATGGGTGTGGCCGCAGCCGCGGCAGACATGATGCCCTCCGCGAGGGCGAGGGGGTGCGCGGACGCTCCGAGGGGAAGCGCGAGGGAGGGCCCCCCACACTGCGAGAGCTGAAGCACTCGGCTGCTGAGGTGGAAGAGAGGCCACAACAGTACAGATGCGCTGCAGCGCAACGATCGCATGCAATTAAGGAAAACACGTGAGCGCTGCAGCGCTCAGCAGAAATCATCGTCACAAAGTAACATGAAGCGCTGCAGCGCTATGCATGCGCACCATGATGGAACGCATGGTAGTGGGCAATAGGGAGAGAGATATAGAGTGATGGAAAGGAGAGGAGGGAGATAATGAGGGACACGAGGGGGGGGGGGGGGGCGGGGGGAGATGCGAGGAGACACGGGAGGGAAGGACACGAGCGCGGGCGGGCGGGCGGGCAGGACACGGGGGGAGATGCATGATCATTTGGGGAACACGGAAGGGACGGTGCGAAAGACACGGAGGGGCGGGAGGGACATGGGAGAAACACGGGGAGGGGGGGGGGGGGGGACGGAAGAGACACGGGAGGGGCACGGGAGTTCGGGGGCGAGCGGGCGGGCTGACGCGGGAGCGGCACGGAGGGACACGGGCGGGAGCGCACGGAAGGCAGGTGGAGACACGGAAGGGGCACGGGAGAGACGCGGGAGAGACACGGGAGACGGATAGGTATACACGGGAGCTCGGGAGCGGGCGGGCGGGCAGACACAGGAGGGACACGGAAGGTGTCCGAGGAGGGCGCGGGACGGATTCAGGAGATGCGCGAAGTGTGATCAGGAGCAAATACCGAAGCGATCTGGGAGCCTCGAAGGCAGCTGGGACATCGACAGAGGCGTGTCTGTTCAATAGAGGGGGCTATTGAACAGACACGGGCGTGGCTGTTCAATAGAGGGGGCTATTGAACATGGCATGTTCAATAGAGGGGGCTAGTGAACAGACACGGGCGTGGCTGTTCAATAGAGGGGGGCTATTGAACAGACGCGCCGCTGTCAGACAGCATCACCTCTGCAGAGGGGCACCGACGCTCTCAGATCGCTTCACCCGAAGCTCCCGTTCGACCTCAGATCAGCCATCCTGATGCCAACATCCAGCACTCCAGCCCACCCCAACGCCCACCCACGCAGTCCCAGAACACTGCCCACACTGTTGATTTCGATGTGGGAGTGAAGCTAAGAGACGCGCGAAGTACATCGCGCGGCGCTGCTGCAGCAGCGTCGCGACGAGGTTGACGATGTCGAAGCCGCTGTCAACTGCAAAGATTTACGCTCGCGGCGCTGCTGCAGCAGCGTCGCGATGGCTCGAGACTGCTGAGGACAAGGCTGATGGGAGCTGGTGAGGCTGCCAGGGGGCCATGGGGGGAGCTACTCGGCGGCGCAACGAACTGTGCTGAAGGGGAGCAGGGGGAGTGGCGAAGGGCGATGCGATGCGAGACGGTTTGCCATCTGAAGTGCCCAGGACCCTCCCAAGTGCCCCCAAACTTTCCTGGCCAATCCAAGGCCGACCCCTGGCACATCATTCCAGACGAAAAAATGTCAGCGGACCAGGATGTGAACGTCGACGATGGCAGATAGCTGTGATGAGGATATCGGGGCGCCTTTTTGGGCGACAGCGCGGGCGCACCACGCGATCTGGCGCGCGAAAGATAACTTGGCCTAAGCACATGCGTGCGTCGGCGTCAGCTATGCTCGCGAACTGATCCAATCCACCCCCCATTGCTCCCATTGATCTTACATGTTGGGTTGCTACAGCATGTATCCTCTCACTATGCGTTCGCTGTCCCCCTCGCTCACGGGAGAGTGGATGCCCGCTGCTGCGGGCATCCTGTCTACCGTCTCTCTCCAATGTGTCTTCACTCCCCCCCGCGCTGCGTCTCCATCGTTCCCCTCGCATTTCCTATGTATCTCACGTCTCCCCCTGTCTACCTCTACTATAGTCCCCCCTCTCCCCCTGTCTACCTCTGCTGCGTTACCGTCCCATTCCGTCGCCCACCAGTAGTGGAATGCTCCGCGGCCGCGCCGCAGCTCTCACGTGGCGCCCGCATGGCGCAGGCGCTGCATAGCGCACGGGCCTCCTCGGCGCAGGCGCCGCATAGCGCGCGGGCCTCCTCAGCGGCCAGCGCAGGCGCTGCATAGCGCGGTGAGCGCCTGCAGCGCCTATGGATCCTGCGCGTCGTCGACGCAGGCCAACTCGGCGCCGACCCAGACCTGTGCAGGCCCAGCGTAGAACTCCTCCGCGAGGGCGGCCGCGTCGGCGCACTCGCCCTGCAGCAACAGCTCGCAGAGCTGCTGCGCCCGATTGAACCAGCCGCCACGCCGCTGCTGATCCCCGTCGCGGACAAGCTTGCCCTTGCCACCCTTGCCCTTGTCCTTGCCCTTGCCCTTGCAAGGTGGGCCGCCGCCGCCCTTGTCCTTGCCCTTGCCCTTGCCGCAAGGTGGGCCGCCGCTGCCGCTGGAGCAGCCGAAGTTGTCCTTGTCCTTGTCCTTGCCCTTGCCCTTGCAAGGTGGGCCGTCGCTGCCGCCCTTGCCGCGCGGGGCGGCGCGCGACTTCGGCCGCGCCTTCGGCGGCGTGCTGGGCGCCCTAGGGCCTGCAGCCTCCTCGACCGCGGGGCCCCGCGGCTCGAACCCTGGCGGCGGCACAGCAGGCGGCACCGGCCGCATGATCGGAGCAGCCTCCTCGGCGAACTCCTCGGCGTCTGTTAAGAGCCTGTTAAGCGGGGGTGAAGGGCCCGTCAGGGTGGTTCAAGGGTTCTGAACCACTGTGAAATCGATGTTCAAAGGGATCTGAACTTGTGATGTGTGCCGCATTTTGGCCCACGCTGGTTCCCTGTTCGACTTTCACGGCGCGGGGGCAGGGTAAACTTTTCGCCAACTGAGAAAACCGATCGGCCGAAGCTGAAAACGCCCCCTGCGCTCGGGAACCACGGCAAAACACGCCTGCGAAAAACAACTACTCGCCCACCGAAGAATGGCGAAATCCAACCAATCGGCCAAATCTTCGCGCGCAGAACAGAAATTGACACACATAAGCGACATTCACTTGAGCGAGGATACACGTTCCGACGGGCAACCCGCAGCCGCCAACGCAACAGTTTTCGCGTCTCGACCGCGCCCTACACGAAAAAAAAACAAATGATAGCGCCCCAAGGAACATGCGGCGCTCGTAGCAATGCACATAGCACGGGCTCGCGCAAAATTGAAAAGACTTTGCAAAAACAGCGAATCCGATACGGGGGGGTGGGGTAGTGAAATGCAACGTTGCCCGGTCCCCTTTTCCCATATGTTTCCCTCCGTTGCTTCGTGGTCGTCGTTCCTGCGTTCCCACTCGTGTTCTTCCCCTCGCTTGCGCCCACCCTCCTCGTTGCGTTCTTCCAATTCGTTCGTGCCTGCCAGCTTGCTGATGCTTGCTCTGCCGCTCTGCGTCGCTAAGCCCCGCATACGGGGACGAAGTGCCTCAGAGGCAGCAGCAGAGCACGGGCTGGACCCGCAGGAGGGGGGGGCAGCAGGGAGGAGCAGCAGCAGGAGCAGGAGGCGGGAGGAGCAGCGGAGCAGCGGGCACGCAGGAAGGAGGAGGAGCAGGGAGGAGCAGCAGCAGGAGCAGGAGGAGGCATGTGATCTCTGTGGCAGTCCAGAACATACATAGAGGAATGCATACGCGGGCGTGGCCCTGACATGGAAGCCGCGGGCGTCATCTGCCTCATTCGCATTTATATGTGAGGGGCGAGGAAAAATTACACCGCCGCCGCCAGGGCGAGAAGCCGGGGGGGGGTACATCTGGCGGCGCGGTCCACCATGGGGAAGCATCGTGGACCTCCTCGCTGGAGGGGGGGGGGGGCCCTCTTGGCGGTGGTGTCGCTTGTCCTCCCCCCGATCCTCATCGCCCAAATCCTCTGCAGCGTGGCGCCCAGCAGAGATGGCGACAGGCTCCAGCTCCTTCGTCTCCGCATCCGGCCACGACCCCAACACGAGCATCTGACCCCATTGGAGTCGGTGGCCTGGCATGTGCTCGGGGGTCGTGGCCGGCGCGGAGACGTCGCTGGATTCGCCCCAGTAGATCCCCCCCTCCCAGCGCCACATCGGGCAGGAAGTGGAACCGATGTACGCCCGCCCTCCTGGCCCAGAAGCGGCGCGGCGAACTGCGGCGCCGACGCGCCGCTGCAGCTCAGCCCGCGATATATTAACGAGGAGGTCGCTCAAGAGCGGGGATCCGCCATATATTGAAATCTCACGGTATTTCTCAGCAGAACGGCGCATCACATCCAACGCATCCTCCAGCGCCGATTCCCACGCCAGGGCGAGACGGTCGGGGCCACCACCGGGGCTGTCTGAACCACTGCCGTCGCCATCATCAACTCGGCGGCCAAGCATCCCTGCTGCCAGCCAAGGCCGGCGTGGCCTCTGGGAGGACTGAGGGGCGACAGGCACCGCCAGCGTTGGCACTGAATCGGCGAGTGATCGCACCGTCCGCGCTGGCACTGGATTCGCAGGTGATCCCACCGCCAGCGACGGCACTGCCTGCGGGGCTACATGCCTCGCGGGGCTCGCATCGCCGACTCCTGCTCCTCTCCTGCGCCTGCGACTCCTGCTCCTGTTCCTCCCGCCAGCCGCCAGAGCAGATGACCTGCAGATAGCGCCGCTGGCTGAACCCGTCGCTGACCTCGCGCGACCGCGGCTGTCGGCGTCGACGGGCTCGGCGAGAGCAGCGTCGACGGCAAGCCCATGCCTTGCAGCGCCCTCGGGCTCAGCGACACCAGGGGCAACGGCGCAATCGCGGCTGCCAGCGCCGACGGCGCGTCCACGGCTTGCAGCGCTGACGAGCTCAACGGCGCCAGGATCAACGGCACAATCGTGGCCATCAGCACCGACGGCACGTCCGCGGCTTGCAGCATCGACAGGCTCGGCGACACCATCGGCGGCACACTCGTGGCTTGCAGCATCGATGGCGCGTCCGCGGCATGCAGCCTCAACAGGCTCTGGGGCAACATGGGCGGCATAATCGCGGCGCGGAGCATCGACGGCGCGCCCGTGGCATTCAACATCGACGGCGCGAGGGCGCGCTGGGTAGACGTCGGCGCCCAGCTCAGCCATGATGTCCAAGAAACCGACCCGTCGCTGGCGGAACGGGCTGCCGCCCACGAGATGATCAGCGAGAGCTTCTGGGCGCCCCCACGGGGCGTCACCAGACATGGCGACGCAACGGATAAGCTAATCCAAACCGAAACTTGAGCCAAAACGGCTACGGACGGAGACGGGAAACGGGAAAGAGGCAAGGATGCGAGGGTAAAGGAATATGCGTGCTTTCGCTCGCTGCAACCAGCAACTGAACCGTCGTCGCCGAGCCCGCGCGGAGTGGGGCCCCTACTCCCAGGCGATGTTGCCCTTGTCCTTGCCCTTCCCCCCCTCCCCCCCACCCCCTCCTGGCCCTCATCGCCCTCGCACGTTGCCTTGCCGCTTGTCTCCGTGCATTTCAGCCCCGCGCTGCGAATCATCTCTGCCCTCTCCGCCTTCCTCGCGAGATGCCGAGACCTCGCGGTGACTCTCCTCCCAGGCCTACGCATCCACACCACCAGGTCCTGGGAGGTGGAGGGGGGGCGCGAGACGAGGGCGAGAGGAGGAGGGGGGAAGAGGGGGGAGGGGGATGAGGAGTAGGGAAAAGGAGTGCGAGGAGGAGGAAGGAAGAGGGGACCGGGGAAGGAGGAGGACGGAGGAGGTAAGAGGTAAGTCCTGTGCGCGGCTCTGCCGCGTCCACGTCGTTTTCCCACAGGTTGTGTCTCTCGCCCTCCTCGCGCCTCCTCTCCTTCCCCCTCTCCTTCGCCGCCGCACTGAGCGGCATCCCCAGCCAACCCGACTGCGGACAGCGGCGTCGACGGTCGACGTCGCCGACGTCGTCGCCGTCGCCGTCGTCGCCGCCGTCGTCGTCGTCGTCGTAGTGGGGCTTCTTATCGGGGCACCCTGAGGGCGGCCCCGTGGGGGCCCCCTCGCCACGGCCGGGCGCAGTGCGAAAAACTTGTGCGCTTGGACCCCGGGAGGGGTCCGCGGATCCGCCCCGAGCGGATTGCGGAGGACATGGTCGCCGCCAGCATCGCTCCGAGTCGCAGCAGCAGGGTTCCGCGCACTCCTCCTCGTCGTACTCCTCGTCGCACTCCTCCTCGTATTTCGTGCTCCTCGTCGTGCTCTTCGTCGTACTCCTCGTCGCACTCCTCGTCGTACTCCTCCTCGTACTCCTCCTCGTTCTCGTCGCACTCTTCGGCGTCATCCTCGTCGCGCTGTCGCGCTCCTCCTCGCACCCCTCCTCCTTCTCATCTGCGGGCAGCCTCGGAGGGGCACGGGCGCCCCCTTTTCCCTTCCTCATGCTCTCCGCGCTGGGCCCGAGTGCGTCTCGCCCAGGCGTCCAGGGTGGCCGGGCCCAGCCGCCGCGGCGCCTCGCTTGGCCCCGTCGCCATGGAGCGGCGCAGCCCCGCTCTCGGCCGCCGAGCAAGCAGCGGACGGGAAGGGGGCCTATAATGCTCGTTGTGGGAGGTCGGGCAGCCCCGCTGCCAAACCGAATTATCTATCAGTCCAGCTACCCCGAGTAGGAGAGGAGGGCGGATGGGACTGATGTGCAATGAGAATGGGTTCATCATTCATAAGAGCACGAAGGCGGGGCAGGGTTGGAGCGGGGCGCACGTCGGCGGCCTGCCCGCGCACTGTAAACCGCGGGCCTAGGCCCTCGGGGGCTGAAAGAAGTTCTGAATCCTAGACTGCTTCGGCTTCGGATGGCCAGGAGTGGATAGCGGGCACCTACCGCAAACGCAGTGATCGCGGCAGTCGGTGCTCGTGCGGGCCCTCTTCGCGGTCGGCGGGACATCGCTCACGTCGAACCTGGTCGACGGGCCCTCGCTCACCTGGAACCCCTGGGGCAGCATGACTGGGAGGCCCCCCTGGTTCACTTCGCACCTCTTGCATACCCGCATGATTGGGGTCAACGCCCGGCCCGCCGTGCCGACCGCCATGGTGTTCCCCACGGCTTTCATCAAGGCCTTATCAGTGATCACCCCCACGAGGCTCTCAGGAGCTAGGCCCATGATCCTGCGCCGCTCGGATAGCCTGAGCCAACGCCCATGGCCCTCCACTTTGCCATCTAAACGCCCCACGACCCACAAGTAAGTGTTCTTAGTGGCGAGGGCCCCGCAGGACTCTGGATGCACAAACCCCCCGAACACTTTGGTAGGATCTCGCGTCAAATCGCAAACGGCCACGGCGCCCGCGGCCTCGCCCCGAGCCTTCTGCACGTCGAGGCACAGCTTGTTGCGCACCTTTTGCGGGGGGGGGGGAAGGGCGCAGAGGGATAGGGGGGCAGGTCGGGAGAGGGCGGTTGAGATAGGCGAGAAAGGCAGGGGCTGGTGGGCAGGGGTAGTGACAGGATGGGGAGGGCCACGAGGAAGGCAAGGGGCAAGGATAAGATGTGGACTCGCCTCCTCCTCGTCCTCCTCAGCCTTCCTCCCGCCTCTACCGCGCCCCCCTGCCCCTTGCCCGGCGCCGCGTCACCCCGGCCGCCGCCAGGCGGCGTGCCTGCTGAACTTGGAGGCCCTCTTATCCGCAATTGCGGGAGCTACATATACTGCTCAGGAGCGACGGCACTTCCTGCCCCCTCATCCTCCTCCCCCTCCCCCTCCTCCTCCCCCTCCTCCTCCTCCTCCCCCTCATCCTCCCCCTCCTCCCCCTCTTCCCCCCCCCCCCCATCATCCCGTCCACCCCTCTGCTCTCACCTCCCCTGTCCATCAGGGACGTTGGCATGCCAATATGAACATAGGTTGCGCCCCAATGGTTCGCGCAGAGAGCTCGTCAAGTGCACCCCCTCTTTCCTCAGCGTCGTGGCTCGCGCAATTCCAGGCCGCCCCTCTTACTGCCCATCCTATTCCCCCCGTCGCTCCCCCCTTACTTTCTCCCTGGCCCCCTGCCTCGTCCTCGCGCTCCTCCTGCTCCTCCCACCCCCCCCCCTCTATGGGTCCCATGCCACCTCCCCCCCGGCCCGCGCCCCCCCGCGACCCCGTGCTCATTCCTCACTTCCACGCCCGGCCTCCACGCTCAGGCGGGCGCCAGGAGCAGCGGGGAGCGGCGACTCGGAGGGGCCCTCGGCGTCGAGGAACTCAGAAAGCTTCGCAGGGGCCATGGGAGGCAGGGGGACAGGGAAGCCGCAGACAGCGCCGAGTAGCAGATGCTTGCTCATCCCGATGATGTAGATTCTCTGCCGCTTGGCCGGGAGGCCGCTCTCCGTGGAGTCCACCTTGTGCCGGGAGACGCGGAAGTCCCGCGGCATCGAGGCGCGAGCGGAGGCAGGGGGCAGGGGGTGGAGGACACGGGGGGGAGGGGAAGGGGGCGGCGGGGGGAGGAGGGAGGAGGAGACGGATGAGACGGATAATATGGAAAGGGGGCGGGGGCCAGGGGGGGGCGAGCGGGAGGCGGGAAGACGAGGGGGAGGGGGAAAGCGGGCGGGGGGAGTGGGAGGGCGGGCGGGAGGCGGTCCGGCATGTGGGCCTTGAACCACGGCATCAATTCGGCCTCTAACATTGGGGGGGCCCCTTCCGCTTGCATGCTATGCCAGCAACGTACTCGAGACAGAACCACATCAAGCCATTACGGTAGAGCCACTCAAGAACCTCCAGCATCCTACGGCGCACCTGGAAACGCAGCCAGCACGATGCAAGCTAATCAGAGGGGGGGCATGGGCAGGTAGAGCAGGTCGCAGGTGTCTTACCGTCGCACCCACCCCCGTCGACCTTCGCACGCCAGTCATCCATGCCCCTCCCCGAGCCCAACAGAGACCATGGAGGGCAAGGAAAGCCGCAGACCATGCCCGTGGTCGCGACGAACTTCTCGCTGTTCGGCATCCAAGCGACGTCGCCCGCGTCGATCGCGATCCCGAGCACGCCCCCGATGCCCTGGGCAAGCGGGGAGGAGAGGATGCAAGGGAGGCTGAGGCAGAGGAGGGAAGCCGACGAACAACGACGACGCCAACGACGACGATGACGACGACATTGACGACGCCGACGACGCGGACGAAGACGACGACGGCGACGAAGACGACGACGACGCCAACGACGACGACGACGACGACGACGACGACGACGACGGGGAGGGCGAAGACTAGGATCGAGGGTCGAGGATCGAGGATCGAGGGTCGAGGGTCGAGGATCGAGGATCGAGGGTCGAGGGTCGAGGATCGAATATCGAAGTTGCGCAGCGTTGTTTCATGAACTGTTGTGGCTTGTGGGGGCGCCCTCGCGGCTGGATCCGATTTGGAATTCAGTTGGCCAGAACTCGCCCCAGGACAGGTCGGGGGTTCGACGCGCAAACATCAATGGCCGAGCGTTCACTGTTTGGGGGGGGGGGGGGGGCCCTGCGAGAGCGAAGCCTTCACGCTGAAGCCCTTGATTACTAGGGAAGGAGGCCCACGGCGTTTTTCCCGCTGAAGGAAGTGGGCGATAGTAACGTCGAACGTGGCGCTGCGTTTGACGCAACACGCGGAGCTGAGGGGTGCGATGTCTGAGCGTGCAGATTGCGCTGCTTCTTTCAAGCGTCTACGTCCTGGTGACTCGATGCTAGAGCGACGCAGCGTTTCATGTTGTGCTCCTTCGCATTTTCCATATGTCCATATATTTTCCATGCGTTCCGTATCTGCCCGCCGCGCCGCGGAGAGGTGTTCCGGCGCGGCCGCCGCCGCCGCCAGAAAAAGACCCCCTGCCGACCTGCAAAAAAACGCCTCCTGTATAGGGGGCGGCGCACCCGAGAACAGAATCGCGACGATTGGAGGAGGAAGGGGCGGGGGGGGGGCGGGTGGGGGGGGGGGGGGAGGGGGGGGGGAAGGGAGAAGAGGAGGAAGACGAGGAGGAGGAGGAGGAGGAGGGGGGGGAGGAGGAGGAGGAGGAGGAGGAGGGAGGATGGGGGAGGAGAAGGAGGAGGACGAGGAGGAGGAGGAGGAGGGGAGGGGGGGGGGGGCAGAGGGCGAGTTGGAGGAGGAGGAGGTAGGAAGAGGAGGAGGAGGAAGAGAATGTAGCGGAGCAGGAGGAGGAAGAGGAGGAGGAGGAGGAGGAGGAGGCGGAGGAGGAGGAGAAGTGGGGGTTATAGGAGGGCGGGGAGACGATGGAGAAGGCATAGCGTGACATTGGCGCTGGCAGAGAGGGACGGGGTGCGCGGCGCTGGCCGCGTCGACAAGACCAAGAGGGACGGGCAATCCTGCTGTCGCTCGCTGGTTCTTCTGATCCGTAGCCGTCTGCTCAGGCCTCTTCCTTTTCCACGCCGCTTTGGGGTGAACCCATGCTCAAGGGGAAGAAGCGCCAATCGCGGGCGAGGCAGGACGACGGTTCCCTGTCGAAGCGCATGCGCGGCGCCATCAGGGATTCATTCCTCGAAAACAGGCAGTCAGCACGGGAACTCGGGCATAATTTCTCGGCGCCGCTTGGCCAATTGCCCCCTGGTCAGTTCGGCGATTTCACCGCCGCCGCGGTGCGACGCGGCGAAGGCAAGAACATCGCCAGATATTTGAAGAGGAATTTCCTGAAGGCGCGCAAGTGGCCTCCGACATACATGGCCAAGGTGAGAACGTGGAGCCCGAAACTGAACAGATAAGTGCGTTCAGATGTGTTTTTTTTTGCTGTCGCACGAAATGTTTTCAGTCATATGTTCGCAGCCGGATGAGACGAAATTCTTTGATACGGAAGGTTTGGACGTCGAGGCGAGAACACATCTGTTGCGATGCCAGGCGGCGATGGGCGCACCGACCCTTTTACCCGTAGGTCTCTGGACTGATGGCGTGCCCAGCGATTCAGTCGAACTCGTTCCAATAAATCTTCCAGGGCTGAGCGGTGACAACCCGACTTTGCGGGTTCCCGTGGCGGCTTTCCCAAATCCCGCATGAGCTCAAACACGTACAACGACTGGATGGAGATCGCGCGGTGGTCGATTTCGGCAATGGCACGCGGTGCCTTCCCGCCATGTCGGCGCGATGGCGCCGCTTGGCAAGCGACAGATTCGCACCGCAAGCGTCGCTCCAACAAACCGTTGGGCTTCCGGGGTGTTCTGGTGGGTGTCAGAGGAGATTGGGTGAACTACAAATGCACGTTCGGGCTCCCTGCTTGGAACGAGGGGGCGGCTGTTGCTGGCGGTGCGCGCGCGCCCGATCAGGCGCCGCGCCCCGCGGTTTGACCGTGAATTGCTTCCTTTCTTCCGCCCGCGCCCTCCCAACCCGTTTCTCTGCCCCTCGGGGCAGGGAAACGGGTTGGTGGGCGGGGGGCCACGGAAGGCGGCTGATTACGTGCAATTGTTTTCCCCGCAGGTTGGCGACGCGCGGGGGGGGCGCGCCATGGCCGAGGACGCAGCCGCCCAAATCTGAACTTATCCTTCGGAACATGCGCGACGGATGCGCGCCATCGCCGTTGTTGTCGGCACCCTGCGTGGATGACCTTTCCTTGTCTCGAGTGGATTGGTTGCATTGTGTGGACCAGGGCGTTGCTTTGGATTGGTTCGGATCAGTGATGTAGTTCCTTCTAAGTGACAGTAAATACTATGGCGGCGGGAATCGGGCCGAACGCCTCAACAAGACGTGGTCGTCAATCCAAGCCCATTACGACAGGGACAAGACGGACGACAGGCTCCACAAGCTGACGCTCTTGATGATCAAAAAGGCAAGCCGCAGGAGCGCCCCGAAACTAAAGGCCATGGCGGGCGGGCGCAGGGCTCTGGAGGGTTGGGTGTGGGAGGAATGCAACAGACTGTTCAGCGGTGGCAGCGAACTGGAGCAAACAATTCTCGCAGCGACGAACCACCTCCATAATTGTTACGAGGCCTTGCGGACAATTTTTATTTTCAGAAGGGACACCACGGCGACGAACGGCAAACGCTTCGTGCTCCTGTACGACGCACTCTCACAGCCCAAACTCCATATTTTCGTGCACCTCACCCAAGAATCTGACCCGAAAGCTAATTGGACTTACCGCGACGAGGATCTTGGAGGGACCGTCGGCAGGATCTCACGGAGGCGCGGCGCCCCGATGACCACAAAGGCCTTCTCTGCCAATGTTATGGACAGGTTCCGCATGGAGCCTTTGGCTCGCGTGCGATAGCGCTGCTGGGGAAAAAAGAAAAACATAAAAGAGCCGCCTGTGAAGGCGGCTGCGAATGATCCTCCCTAGCTTAGCTCTCTGCCTCTCTCTCTCTTGGTTGTCCTGCTCTTTATTTATATGTCCTCGTTTCTTTTTTCTCTCTCTCTCTCTCTCTCTCTCTCTCTGCTGGCCCTGTCTTCTTGCATGCGTGCCTTGGTGGGAATTATATTTATGGGCATGGATAAACATCACTGGCTTCGGCACTGCGCTCATGGTTAGAACGGCGAAAAAAGGCGCGCCAGTGGTCGAAAGCGACGTCGTCCGCACTAAACCACGCGCGCTCATTAACGCGTGCTACTCGCTAATTCAACAAGCTATGATTAGCGCGTATATTTGCTAATTAGCTCGCGCCCGTTAATTTTAAACCTGGCTACTCGCTAATTAGGATTGACAGCGCTAATTAGTAAATATTCATATGCGTATCTGCGCTAATTTGCGATGGGAAACTAATTCGCGCAGATAAGAAGTTCATGGCCCACCGGGTCACCGGGTCAGCTGACCCACCCCATCGGGTCACCGGGTCACAGGGTCACCTGACCCATGCCATCGGGTCACTGGATCACCGGGTCACCGGGTCAGCTGACCAATATTATGCCACCGGGTCACCGGGTCACCGGGTCAGCTGACCCACCCCACCGGGTCACCGGGTCACCGGGTCAGCTGACCCACCCCACCGGGTCACCGGGTCACCGGGTCACCGGGTCAGCTGACCCACCCCGCCGGGTCACCGGGTCACCGGGTCACCGGGTCAGCTGACCCACCCCACCGGGTCACCAAGTCACTGGGTCACCGGGTCACCGGGTCAGCTGACCCACCCCACCGGGTCACCGGGTCACCGGGTCACCGGGTCAGCTGACCCACCCCACTGGATCACCGGGTGACCGGGTCACCGGGTCAGCCACCGACCCAATTTAAAAAGAAAAAACCTCTAGTTCACATGCACTCTGATATTCCCCCCACCGAGTCTGGCTTCGAGCACGGGGGGAAGTGAGAAGGAGAAGACCTTCTTTCAAGGCTCGGGAAGTCCCCCAGTTCCCCGGCCTTCGGAAAATATTTCTGAGCCTCCCCGAAAACACGGAGCACTTCTCAGAAGGCCGGAGGCTTTCTGAGAAGCCCCGCCGCCTTCTGAGAAGGCCTTCTCCTTCTCACTTCCCCCCCTCGCTCGCCGCCGATCTTAGTCGTTACCCCCCTCTTGGCCGCCCCAAACCTCTCCCTGGCCGGCGGCCCCTGGCCATCGCTCGGACGTCCGTTCCCTGTGCTTTTTTCGGTTTCGTGCGCGGTCTTTTCTCCAAATGATCAAGGATGCTCCTCGATGGTCCTCGCCGAAAGAAAAATGCACACGTCCGAGCGATGCCAAGGCCCTGGAGCCGGGCCGGAGCGGGCTCCAGCGCGGGGGCCACCGCGCGCTGCTCCCCGCGCAGCCGCTGCAGGCGCACCGCGGGCGCGGCGGTGCCCCGCCAGTCCTCTCGGGGAGCCGCGCAGCGCGGCTCATCGGCCACCGCTGCCGCCATCAAGTACGACGAAGGGGTGACGATACATTCCCAAGCGTGCTTAAGACGAAGACAGGACGATAATTTATTAGGGTGAAAATAAAGCGAGAACCCTTTGAGATATGGCGGCTCTGGAGAACAAATGAGCACTTCTTTATAAAATATATAGCGGTATATTATGGTCATGTCTGCCCCGTCCAAAAAAAAGCGAAGCCAAAAATCAACGGTAAATTTGCTCGCCCCCCTGACAAAATGAACGGTTCATTCTACCACGGAATGAGAACACGAGCCGTTCATGTTATGCGGCCGTAGCGTGACGCACGTCTAAGGCACGGCTAGCGGAAACACAAAACGAGTCGAGTAGGCCCTGCTGGGCCACTCGACGACCCGCGCGGGGAAAAACGGTCCCGCGGGGCCCCGAGCGAGAGAGGCCTCTTTTCTCGTAGCGAGCGGTGGCGTTTGGGGGCCCCCGAAATACTCGTGCAGGGCGATAGCGGCACAGGCCAGAATCTACTCAAAGCGGCGATCTGCGGGCTGCTCCTGGGGAAACGAGAAGGTACCGATACCGCTGCTCCCAAGACCTCTCCGGGGGTGCTTTCTGACCAGAATGTCGAAACGATTCCAGCCGTGGCGACGAGGGCCTCGTGGGAGGCCCCAAACAGGGAAAACGAGGGAAGGGTAACGACATCTGTACCTCTTTCGCCTGTGAGCTCCTCGACGCCTGCCCATGTCGCCACGCTGCTCAAGAAGGCCCTCACGCGCCTGCGGCGGGGAGCGGGCTGGAGGCAGGCACCAGGCCCTGGCCAACGAACTGCAACGGAACGCCTCGCGGGAACCTTGCGTGCCAGCGCAGATACCCTCAGACCAATGCAGAGCAGGGGAACATCAACCAGCGCCAAACCCGAACAGCGGAGCAAACGAATCCAGTCACAACCAGCGAGAAGGATTGAGCTCAGGCATGCGAGGCCCTCGGAACGGCGCAACAACTGGGAATGCGCGCACAAACGTCGGCTTTGATGTACACATGCCCACCCATACGAGCAAGGGAACGAACAAACAGGCAGGCACAAAACAAGTCCCTTCCCTTCTCCAGGGCCTGCTCTCCACCCCGAGCCGATGTTTCACGGCCCTGGGGTCAGGAAGCGGCCTGTGGAGGCCGAAGAGGCTGAAAAGCTGGCCGCCACCACTCTGCCTGCGACGCCCCGATCTGCCGGAGGGGCACGCGAGGCCGGAGCCCACTGGAGGGCCCTGGACGGAGAGGACGCCATGGCGGCGAAGACCTGCCGGCGCGCACGAAGCAGGATCCGTCCGCACAGAATCGGCAAGTACGTAGCATGGAATCGCAGTCTGCGTCGGGTCGGGATGCATCAGCCGGACTCGACATGGAGCGGGAGGAGGCTGCGCCAGGAGGCACAGCAGCGCCGTGCATGCAGCGGGCCGCACGAGATCGTCGGACCATCAGGAGCGAATCGCCTCGGGCCCGCCAGCACCGACACCGCATCGGACCGTCCAGATCGACACGAACCCTGCAGGGGGGTAGCGCCAGGGGGGCGGCCTTGTGAGAAGGCGGGAGTGCGTTCCCAAGGAGGCCAGGGGGGGGGCCGCCGTCCATGCGGCCTTGGCTATAGCCTAACCCCACCTGCGGGCACGGGGTCTTCCTCCCCCGCCGGCTCCGCCCATGCTCTCTCTCTCTCTCGTTCTCTTTCCCTCCCTCCCTCTCCCCTCTCCCTCCCTTGCCTCCGCGCAGCGCAGAGGCAAAGGATGGAGAGGGGGGAGTGAGACGGAGAGAACGAGGGAGACGGACAGGGAGGAGGAGGACGAGGGAGGCGACGGGGCGCATCGTCCCGAAGCGCAGACTGCGTTTCGGGACGACGCGCCGCGTCGTTTTCGTCGCGAAGGCTGATTTGCTCTGCTCTGTTCTCCGACCTCGATTCTTGACGCCCGTACCAAATGTCGAGGGCGCGCCGCTGGATGACCCCACCACCCCTTCCCCCCGCCCGTACCAAATGTCGAGGGCGCGCCGCTGGATGACCCCAAGGGGGGGGGTGGGACCCCCCCCCCCCCTTCCCTTCCCTGATCCGTCGTCGGGACCCCCCCCCCTCCCCTCCTTTCCCGATCCGTCGTGGGGGAACGCCCCCCCCTCCCCCTCTTTCCGGGTCCGTCGTCGTGGGGGTTCCGACACCACCACCCCTCCCCCCCTTTGGCCGCCAAATTCGACCCCCTCCCCCCCCTCCCCCCTTTCGCCACGGCGCCCCCCGTCTCCGGAATCCTACCCCTGCCACCCCTAACACTAATCCTCACCCGTGCCCTAACCCCTAACCCTACCCCAAACCCAAACCCTAGCCCCCAACAGCACTCACTACCCATTACGCACTATTCACTACGCACAATTCAGTATTCGCTACGCACTATTCATTTCTCACTACCCACTATTCACTACTCACAACTCACTACTCCCTACCCACGACTCACCACCCACGACGCACTACTCACTACCCCCTACTCCCTACCCGCTACTCACTACTCACTACAAACTACTACGCAATACTCACTACTCACTAAACACACCCCACTACCCACTACACGCGAATCACAAATCACTACTCACTATCCACTAACCACTACTCAATAACTTACACTTCACTACTCAGTGCCCACATCTCACTAGTCAGTACCCAATAACGCTACAAGATACTCCTTACTCCCTGCACAATACTCACTACTCACTACTCACTACGCCCCCACTACTCACTACTCACTACTTCCTCGCCCCTACTCACTACTCCCAACTCACTACGCATTACCCAATACTCAATACACACTACTCACTAAACACTACCCACTGCCCACTACTCACTACTCACTAAGAACTACTCACTACCCACTAACCACTATCCACTACTTACTATTGGGAAGTCACAATTCACCACTCTCTACGCACTGCCCATAACCCACTACTCACTATCCGCCACTCGCTACCAAATACTACGCATTACTCGCTTTTCACTACTCAATACTCCCCATTCCCTACTCACTACAGTCACTAGTCGCAAGCCGCTACTCACTACTCACTACTCACGACTCACTAGTCACGAACTTCTACTCGCTACCCCCTACTCACTACGGACTACTCCATACCCACTTCTCACTTCTCACTACTCTCTACTCACTACTCACTCCGCCCTACTCACTACTGACAACTCACTACTCAGTACTCATTACTCGCTACTCCTACTCGCCACGCACTACTCTCTACTCACTACTCACTAGTGACTCCTGGCTACTCCCTCCTCACTACTCTCTACTCACAACGCCTTGCTCGCTCCTCACCAACCACTATGCGCTACCCCCTACTCGCCACTCCCTACTCGCTACTCACTACTCGCTACTCACCACTCACTACTCACTACTCTCTACTCGCTGCGCACTACTCACAACTCACGATTCACGACTTACTCTTCGCTATTCGCTACTGTCTACTCCCTCATCCCTACTCCCTGCTTACTATTCACTATGCACTACTCACTACACACCACTCACTCCCCACCACTCACAATTCCGAACTAACAACTTTCTTCCCACTACTCACTACCCACTACGCACGACTCACTAATCTCTACGCGCTACTCACTACTACCACTGCCGATTACCCACTACTCACTACTCACCACTCACGATTCATTGCGCGCTACTCAGTATAAAATACCGACTACTCCTCACCAATCGCTACTCAAAACACTGTACTCTCTACCCACTACCCGAGAGGACCCCTCCCCAGCCCCCTGTTCAGCGCAAAGAGGGGGAGGGGGGGGGGGGGTCCGACCCCCCCCCTTTCCAGCGCCAAGGGAGGAGGGGGGGAGGGGGAGGGGTCGAAAATCTCACCCCCCCTTTGAAGGGGGGGAGGGGGGGTTCTGCGAGCACACACACCCTTTACTGTATCCAGGGCCATCCACTGGCGCGCTTTCCCAAATGTCCAGTGTTGTTCATTCCTCAGCCAACGCTTCCATTGCACCGCTTGGGGTGCAGCTCCGGTTCTGCCAGTTGAGTGCCGCCCTTTTGTCTGACAGGTGGTGCCCGAGCCCAATCAGCTGCAGCATCAACCATCCGTCCTCCCCTCCCTCTCCTTCTCTCTCTGTCGCTCTCTCTTTCCCTCTCCCTCTCCTTCTCCCTCTCACGTTCCCCCTCTTTCTCTTACTCCCGGGAAAACCAAAAGACACGGATATCGCTGCATGCTCCATGACATATCCCTGGGTGCGTTCCGATAAGAAAGAATGGATTGGGAAATCCAACCGTGGTGACGAAGGCCTCCTGGGAGGCCCGAAGAGGTGAAAATGAAGCAAGGGTGGTGGCATCCCTTCCGCTTCCTGCTCTGACATGAAGTTCCTCCTCGTCTCAACCTTCCTCCCTCCCGCCCGACACCGCGCGACCTTGCGCCACCCTTTGCTGGGTGTGCGTCAACGGGTGGAGGAAGAAGCGGGCACCTGTTGGGCCCGCCGTGGCAGTTCAGGGGCCCGTTCCTGTCCTTGCAATCCCTGATCCCCCTGAGTTCTATTGCTCCCCAGTCGCCATTTGCCGACGCTGCGAAGGAAGCGCAACACTCAAACAAAAATCACGGCCCGAGCCCTCGACCCAATCTTTCTGCTGCCTTGTTCGAGCCTGACCGACCTGTGCTGGCCCTGCTGCGGCCCGCGACGGGGTGAGAATCGCCGAGCGCGAACAGAGTGCCGCGCCCGGATCTCGGGTCCCCTCCCGCCTCCTGCCCGGCACCGCGCGCCCGTGCGCCCCCCCTCTGCCGCCCCCGTCCTCTTCTTCGAGGCTTGGATATGGACACCAACACCAACACAGGGGTCTGCCTCCACCGGGGGAAGATGATCCTAGAGTTCGGTGTTGGTGGTAATACTTCGGCCGCCCAGGAAGCCATAGTATTACCACCATCGCCGAAATCGGGATACTTTTTCCTCGGTCAAGACACACCGCCAATTGTGGTGTTGGTGTCAACTTCTAGGCCTCGGACCTTCGGGCGCGCAACAACCTGGATCAACCCAACGTGGGTCGGCCAGGGCCCTGCGGCGAAGCCCAGCCCGCCTGTCGGCAGCTCCCAGAAGTGGACCAGCGGAGGGCGGTGAGGGGAAATCGGCCCCACGCGGCTCCAAAAATCTCCTTCGCACTGACCCCCATAGGCGCTGACCCCCGTCAGCGCTGAACCATGGTGGGTGAGCCCCACGCCACTCCGGGGAGCGCGCCCGTTGCGTGGAGTCTCCGCCACGGGCACGAGCACCCGGTCGAGGCCCCGCTCCACCTTTTCGGGGGGCAGGGGGGCAACCTCTATGATATCGTGTCTTTGATGTGTCCGGTAACAGACGAGGACATAATCGCACAGGGATAAATCGGGGATCTCTGAAATCTGGCGGCTTTGGGGGATGCATCGGGCGTCGCGGCCTTCTCGCAGCGTTTTGAAACGCCTGAAACGCTGTGAGGGCGCTCTGGAGCTGGAACGACTTATCCTTGTTCTGGCCCTGTCCGAATAACGGTCGTTACCCCCAAGGGGGGGAGGTAGCAATAACGCTAGCACGGGGTGGAACATGTCGGGGCGGGTGTGCGCTGCGATCGTCGTAGCATGCGCGGGAACAGAAACATGCGGGTGTGAGCGGGGGGCAAGTGTGTTCATTTCGTGCCCTGTTGGGGTACCAGGGCGCCCCGTTCGCGCGCCTTAAGCGAACGCAATGTGCACCTTCCTTCACCCTTACATTTAACGCCCCCCATGACACAACGACCCTGGGGGGGGCTTTGCGACCAACGGTAGCGTTCCTGCGGGGGGGGGGGGGGGGGGGGGCACGTCGGGACGGGTGTGCGCTGCGATCGCCGTAGTATGCGCGCGGCCAAGCATGAGAGGGGGGGGTCAAAGCCCTCTCCTCGCCAACGTCCGTGTACTCCCCGGAGGTCCAGCGGAGCCTGGTTCCACGCGCGTCCAGACGGGACCTCGCAGCTCCCTGGTTGGCTGCGAACTGCGCAATTGTCAATTTTCGCTGGCTCCTGGGAGGTCTACAAGAGTTGGGGGACACGCGCATCCAGACTAGACCTCGCTGCTCCATGGGTGGCTAGCCTCAGTCAGCGCGCGGCGCTGTTGCATCACAGTGCTCAGGGCGCTGGAGCGTCATGTAGCGTCTGCCGCTGTCCTCAATGGCCCAGTCCCCACTCCCCCCCATCCTCACGCGCACGTCACCTGCAGCTGCAGCGACAGCGCGAGCGAGCCGACCAGATGTACCGCTAGGCGCTGATACTCTCACCAGCGTTTCCGCCTCTTCCTTCGCTATCCTTCTTGCCCTCCCCTCCCTCTTCCTCCTCCTGCTCTTCCTCCTCCTCCCCCGTTCTATGTTGCGCAAGTGTGCGGCGTGAACGTCTCGACATTGTATCGCCTTCCCGAGTATTGCGTATGTCGCAGTGTGTTCCTTGTTTATGGAGCGTTCACAAGAATAGTTGCCTCACGTGCAGATGTCGGTAAATGTCCGTCTTCGAAGGATCCAGCGCTCTGGCTGAACGCCGTTTGCGATGAACGTCGTTACATGCCGGCTGACTCTCGCCTCTTCGAGGGAACAGAAGCGCATCCTGGCCAGAAATTCCAAGCCGTGGCGACGAGGGCTCTCCAGGACGAACAGCGGTGTCAGCACTCCAGATTTCACCATGAAAGGGGAGGTGGTATGATTGTTATTGGAAAGATGATTTGAGCTGTCTTGGAGGGCTCCAGGTGCGTCCAGGTAAAAGGCAGCCCTCTCATGGCTGGTGTGACGAGAACCTAAAAAATAACCGCCTTGAACAATGGTGGCGCCCCTCCTTTTCTTGGGAAACGCGGTGTGCCCATCCTCTCGTGAGACACCTTCCGCTGCGCTTTTCCCACGACGCAGGCATCGGCTTCGTGCCTGCGAGCTCTCGGCCGACCCCTTGCGGGGCCATCCGGGCACCTCCCAAGCCGCCCCGTGGGGTCTCAACTACGGTCGGGAACTTTTGCTTCGCGTGTCGCCTCGGCGGCACCAGCGACACGCTCCGCGGATCGAGAGGATCGGGAGAGCTCAGGACGTTGACGCTCTGGGACTGGAGAGGGCATAGCGTGCCGCACCGAGGCGTGTTGGGCCAAGACCGGCGGATCGACACGCTGTCCAAAAATTCCCGACCGTAGCCCCCCAGGCAGGAACCGGCTTCCGGACCATGCCCCCGATCTCCGGCGACCGCTCGGGACGATCCGGGCTCTTGCAGAAGGCCCTCGGCGCGGCGCAGCTGCTGGAACGCATCCCAAGGCAGGGAAACCCGAGGCAGAGCTGCCTCTCCTGAGTCTTGGGGATCGTCAGGGAACCAACGGTGGCATAACCATCGACGCTCGGAGGCCAGCAGGGGTCACCAGGGCTGAACCTAAACGGTGTTTTTCGTTTTCGTTTTGTTATTCGTTTTCCCTCGTTTCGCCTTCAATCCGCCTTTACCGCAAAACGAAATCGAAACGAAAACGGCCCACGAAATCACCCAAACCCCGTTTAGGTCCACCTCTGGGGGGCACAAGCCGTCTTCGGCAAAGTGCCCACCGCCGATCCGCGAGGTCCGAGCGGACCCCTCCTCGACCGACCCGAAGTTCTCCCAGCCTGCCGGTTGGCTCCCAGGGGCCACGGCGTCGCTCGCCACGCGGCGCAGCACCGCGTGCTCGACGCCCCTCTGCAGCACCCGGCAGCTCATGTTGAGGCACTCCTCGGTCGCGCGCCCCAGAGCAGGTCCAGGGGTAGCAGGAGGAGCAGGAGGGGAAGGAAGAAAAGGCGGAGGGGATCGTCGTCGTCCTCCTCCTCCTTCTTCTCCACCTCCTCCTCCTCCTCCTTCCTTCGATCCACTTCCTCCTCCTCTCCCAACTCCTCCTCCTCCTCCTCATCCCCCTCCTCCTCCTCCTCCTCCGATGTTTCTTTCACAACCCTGGAGCGCGCAGCGCTGGGCAATCTTTCACAGAGCAAGGTGCCAGTTCCTGCCGACGAACTCGTACTCAGACCGCAGGGCGGGCCGACAAGAAAAACGGGCCAGGGACGGAACAGGGACGGGCAGGAGAGCGAGCAACCGAGGAGCGAGAAAGGGGAAGGAGAGGGAGGGACGACGACAGGAAAGAACAGGCCAGGCCGACAACCGGAGGGAGGGGGAGGACAAAAGAGGGGAAGCCAAGCAGGTAGAGAGAGGGGAAGGCACAACACACAAGGGGGAGGAAGCACATGGGGGAAGCAGAGGGGAGGACACGGGGAGGGGGGCGGCGGGGAAGGAGAGGAGCCAAGGGTCACACAGCGAGGCCAGCGGGCTGGGGAAGGACCAGGCACGACGGGCAACACTCGAGGCGGTATCGGCGCAGTTCGTTCTACTGCGTTTGTGGTAGCGGCATTGAAAACGAATGTTGTGCACATGCGAGAGGGCATCATCAAGCGCAATGGTTTCCGCCGTGAACGCAGCCACTGGCGTAGCAAGGAATACGCGAATATGCTCCGCATTGCCACAATGAGCATGTGACTATGCAGGTCATGACCGAATACGGTTTCCAAAACCCAAGCGGCTCCGGAGCACGTCGTCCCACGGGTGGCACCATCGGAATGGCATATGGAAATTGCATTGCGTGGGCAAAAGGTGCTCGGAGGCGGAGGGAAATCACAATGCCAACTGTCCCCAATGCTCGTTCCCGAACCCCCTGCTCTCTAGTCCCCCAGCTATTTCTCCCCAGTGCCTTACTCCCACTTCCCCTTCATACCCCCTTGCCCCCCAATTTCCTCCCCCATCGCCCTGTTCCCCCTCCTGCCTTCCCTTTGTTCCTCTGCGCGGTCACGACGCGACATCCTGCTGATCCTGAGCAACGCTGCGAGAGGAGCGATACAAACTCTTCGGGGCAAACCCAACTGCAACGTCACACCACGATTTGTGGCCGCCACGCAATATGTTACTGTGACTCGTGTTGCGCTTGAGGGTGATGCCAAGCAGCTAATTACAGCAATGAAGGCGATCTCTTTCTCTCTCTCGTTCTCTAACAACTTCGCGGAGCTCCTCAGATGATGAGGACGCTGAAAGGGAAGTATGTTAACAACATGGCAAGATGAATTGCACGATGGCAAAGGCGGGGGTGAAGACGACATCGATCACGCCCCACTCCACCAACGAGCGATGTGGACGGCCACCCGGGCACAAACGACCGCAAACCACTCACTGAAGCAACCACCCACACAATCAAATGACCGAGCAACCAAGCGGTTGTCGTCAAAATGCATGTCAGAAGCGGCACGGCTAACACCTCCTCATAAGGCTTGACACCCTGAGGTTCACGCGATGATGTTTCCAGTGTTTGCGCGTGTACTAACCCAACCAAGTGGGAGCACGCAAGGCGAGGCGCCGCCCACCCTTTTTCTGGAGGAGGGAATCGGTACGTTTCCGTTGTTTGTGAGGGGGAAGTTAATCGTTTCCCTCCTCTGCCCATCAAGGGAATCGATGTGTCTGGGCCCACCCGATGGCGTCGCGCGGGTTGGCGGGGGCGTGTGCAAAGCCAGTCAGCGTTTGAAACCTAAGATTCAACACAACTGCATCTTGGACCTTCTGGAGAAACTATCCCACGGGGTGGGATGACGCATACGGCACGAGCACTGCGGCGTAAAGAGGGGGGGGGGGGGGGGGGCAATGGGGGCGACCTTCCACCGTAGCCGCGGGCGAGGGAACAAAAGAAGAGGTCGAGGAGGGGGAGGTCGGGAGGGGGGCATGAAATGCTGCAGTTGCGCGGAGAGTTGGGGGCAGGTCCTTTTGCGCGGTAGCCGAAGATATTCGTGTCGCGGAACTTGCGGGAGAAAACCGCTGGATGGACCAACGCGCAAGAAATTCTGACATATCGTCCCAAATGACGGATCACCAGACGCGAAGTTTCGAGCGGCCATTCCTCTAGCGCGCGTCTATCGGCCACGCGGCCGGGTCACGATGGCGTTCGGGCGGGCACGCCCAAAGACGGCCAGCCAACAGTTATAGATAGTCGACAAATCGTTACTCGCAAAACTTCCCCACCCCAGAACCCGAACTTGCCAAACAAGGGTAAGCGAATATCCCTCCCATTGATGACGACAGAATCCAACTCTGGTTTCAAACGCAGATCATGTAATCCGGGCTCTGGTCGACGCTGGGGCATGGGCGCCGGTCGACGCATGGGGCTGCACGGCGCCACCAACGCGCAGACAGCTACTGTAACTGTTTCGGGGCGGGGGCGGGGGCGGGACAGTCGCGAAACTGCACCGTGCAACAACAAAGGGAGAGTTACTGCAACACCAGGCAACGGCCAATGGAGCACAAGCGGCGACGCATCGCAAAGTCCGCGCGAGTTGCTGCAAGTCCAGGGCAGCAGCGCCCAAGGACACCAGAAAAGTTACTGCAGCACTGCAAGAAACCTAAGCAAAAGACAAACTACGATGTTGCAGTAGGACCACGGGGCCGAGAATGCTACAGTAACTCAGCGAGACCCAGAAACATATTACAGTAACGCCAGACGGCGCGCAACACTCCCACCAAACGCAATGCTACAGTAAGTCAAACGAGCTGGCCATCGCCATCGCGCCACCCGAGTCGGAGCGCAGACTCCACAAGGACAGGACGCTACAGTAGCACATGCGGCAAACTCTCAGCCCGAACGCCTCTCAAGAAGGAGGGGCCATAGGAGATCACAAATGCACAACGACAGCGGACAACGAAGCATCATTACAGAAACGCGCAAGGACACCAAGAACACGTATGCGAAACACGCAGGGAGGAGGGGAACAAGGAGCGGCCCCGGGCATCCCCAGAGCAAGGAGGAGAAGACGACGTGGCCGTCGCCAGCCGAATGCCGCATTAAATCTCGGATCCTGCAAGAGAGACGGCGGAATCGAAGGAAGCAAGACCCGAGACAGATGGGCGTCCATCTCAAGGTACAGACACACGACCAAACCATCCAAGACCTGCCCAGGGCCGAACTAAGAGAAACGTGCAGACCAACGCACAAATTTCAAGATGCCTCTGAAAAAAAATCGAAAACACCAAACACCGCTCAATCGCCAATCCCGCAACAAACGAAAAACGGAATACATGACACCAGCGCTGCGGAACCCGTACCTACGGCACATGTTGGGCCAAAACGGTTAAACAAAAAAACAGCTAGGGTGGAAAGGGAACGAGCGATGGGAAAGGGGGAAAGCGCCGCAAGAGCGGAGAGAGGAGGAGGAGGAGGAGGAGGAGGAGGAGGAGGAGGAGGAGGAGGAGAATGAAGAGCAGGAGGAACGCGGATCACACTCTGATCGCATCAGCGGCACGCGCAACGCGAAAGATGCGACGGCTCGGACCGCTCATCCGCCACCCAGAACAAAGCAACAGACAAACCCAACGAATGAGCCCAGAAATCTAACCGACGTGCGAACACCAACAATGCAGTAAAAGGCCTCTGAAGATCAACCGAGAGGGTTGCAAAACACAAGACGCCGAACAGAAAGCAGCCCCGCAAGACAGCCGCGCGGCAAAAAGCAGGGCGGTCGACCAACACCGCGACAGAGTGGCTTGAACAGCACCTGCCTCAGGAAGGGAGAGGAGGAGGGAGGGAGCCGAAGATGGATGACGACGGTGCAGATGATCAGGCATTCTCCCTCGGCGAAATGGAATCATGATGATCGGAGAGCTTTCGGTGTTAGCGAAGACTGACATAGCTGGCGTCATCCACCGCTTCCTCATCCACCGCTTCCTCTTTAGTCAGCTCCCTCCCACGCCGCTGCCCTGAATCCTGGAATGTTTCAGTGGTGCACGGATTCAGAGCTATTCCTCTTCCCGAAACCTCGATCTCGTGTGAAACCTCCTCAATGCCATGTTGCGCCGCCCAGGGTTCGCCCCCTGCTGCGAATCGCGAGGGCAAACTACTGTAACTGCACCCCGCGTGTTACTGTAACATCACGCCGCCCTACTGTAACATCGGACGGCGCGCTACTGTAACATTGCCTCTGGGGCCACCCACAAGAGGCCTCTTGAGTTTGTAGGGCCGATTGAGTGGTCAAAGACTGGCAGCAGCCATGCAAGGGTAGCTAGAGGGGAGAGAGGTGCGACATCACTCCCATAGCACGGCAAGAACACAGCACATTGAAATTAATGGAAGTACGGCTGAGAAGAAGACGGTGAACAGAGTGACAAGACGCAGTCCGCCCCATCGTCACCCTAAATCTGCCGCCATGTCCCCTGGCACGTTGAGGAGTGGTAGATTGCCAAGGTCTGTTCTGTAGAGTTACTGCAATGATTCTAAAGCGCCCGCCCCCCTCTGGCTGCATTGGGCTGCGTGTAACGCCACCCCCTCCCCAAGGCGACGATCCCTCGTGCAAAAACTACAGACACAGGGCCTCCAAGAAAAGCTCTTAGAGCGCCGAGCCGTCTTGCAACCAGCCAGGGCCGTCTCAGTGTCATCGTGGGGCGTCTTGCGCCGTCTTGAAGCCATCTGGGGCCGTCTTGAACCCGTCTGGCGCGGTCTTCAAGCCATCTCAGTCCGTCTTGATGCCAACTTGCGAATATCTTGGGCAATATTGGAGTCTTCTGGGACCGCCCGGGAACCAACTTGAGCCCTCTTCGGACGTCTTCCAGGGCTCTGAGGAGCCCCTCGGGCCGACACATTGTGAGTCGTCATTGGCTGCCCTGGGAGACCGAGAAATCTGAAATCCTTTTTATAGCTATAAAAACACCTGGATGGGAAATCAGGTTTTTGGGCTTCGTGTACCCCATTGGAGGTGCTTCTAACCTCCTGGGGCGGCCCAGGGAAAGCTTCGCACGCGCGCCAGGGCGGGGCCTTGGGGGAGGGAGAAGTTAGTGAGTCCCCGCGGGGGGGGCGCCCACGGGCAGTGTACCATGGCCACTGTGAGTGTTTAGGGTGTGTGCGAAGCTCAACGTAGCTTTGTTTGCAGATGCGCTGCGCAGGCGCCTGGCACACCTCACCTCACCTCGTGGGGGGAACGCCCCAGGATCCCCAGGGCCAGGCGCCGCGCAAATGAGAACTGCACTAGGGTAGCAGTGGGGGTAATCTGCCGACACCCGCTCGACGAGGGGCGACATGGCGTGTGAAATAACTGGCTGTAGCCCGTTCTCCTTTTCCACCCCCCGAATGAACAATCATGTTCGGGAGGAGGGGGGGGGGCCGCACCCACCAGCACTCCTCTTGGGCCCCCAGAGAAGCAAGAGTGCCCCAAGACGAGCCAGGAGAATCCCAAGAAGCCTCCATGACGGGCCAATTGGGGTCGGAGACGGCCCATCAGCTCTCCAAGAAGCTCAACATGGTCGCCAGCAGCTCGAACTACTGCCAAGACCCACCAGAAAGGCTCCAAGAGCCCCCCCAAGATACCCCCAAGAGGCAACCATAACCAACTGCTCCCGATACGAACCCCCTAGGGATAATAAAATTCGGGGGCCTGGCGGGGATAATCAACGATTTCTCCGGCGAAGGTGAGGATGATGATGATGATGATGATGATGATGATGATGATGATGATGATGATGATGATGATCCTGGACGCTCCTGGACGCTCGTGTACCCTGATGACGATGTTGGCACAAGACTGACTCGAGAGATCTCGAGTCTCGTGACTCGTGGCTAGAAACTGGCATGCGCAAAAGAGGTCCTTGGCGCTCCTGGCCAAGAAACCTCTCTTGCGCACGGCCTCGAACCAGTCGCCCATGCAGGCTCGGCACACTTTGGACCCTGGTGAGACCACAATTGCCATGCTCAGCTTTTTTTGATACTGTTGCTAGTCAACACGAGATGATAGCAACTTCGATTCGCAACTTCCCCCGGGGATTATCAAGTTCGGCCTCCGCGCCCCTCTCCACACTTAAATCCTATTGACACGGGATAAACAAGATAGATGGGGGGAAAGGGGGGGTATGATTTATTATCGGGGGCAATGGGTTATTTGTTCGCCGGGGTTTTGTCGGATTTTAGCTTTCTGCCCTTTTCGGGTTCCCGACGCTTCAACACGGCTCAAGAGCGCCCCAAGATCGCCCGAAACCAACCCAAGGAGCCTCCAGCAAAGCGCCCAGACAGCCCGACAGAGTCCCAACTGCCCCAAAAGCTCCAAATGCAGCCCACGACGGCCCCAAGAAGCGGAACACGAAACGACATGTAGGGCCCTCCGCCCCAAGATGACCGCCGAGACCGCCAGCCGGCCCCCCAGAGGGCGCCATGACGGCCCAAAAGTGCAATCAATGCAACCCAAAACGGCCTCAAGAGTGCCCGAAGAAGCGAAGCAAGAACCGGCATTTGGAACCGTTCGCCTCAAGGTGACCCTCAAGACCGCCAGAAGGCCTCCAAGAGGCCTGCGGAAGCCCCGAGAGGCCCCTAAGAGAGCCCCCGAGATCGCCCCAGACAGCGCCACGACTGCCCCCAACGCAGCCCAAGACGGCCCCAAGAGTGTCCCAAGAGATGCGAAACAACATTTCGAGCGGTCCGCCCCATAACGACCCCCGAGACCGCCAGCAGGACCTCAAGAGGCTCCCCAAAAGCCCGGGGAGGCCCCAATAAGCGCAATTTGTTGTTGTCCGTCAGTCCGTCAATGAACCCATACGCCGGAGCGCGTGGGTGAAAAGAGACGATGATTGGCCTTTACTCTCCGCTTTGCGGGAGCAGCGGCACGCCCACCGATTCTTTAGCTAGATCGTGTGCGGGTGGAAAAGGAGAGAGAGAGAGAGGCGGGGAAGAGCGGGCAGGGGCGGCTCTCTCAAACAGTGCGGATCTACATATAATTGTCTTTCACTGGTTTGTAAAACTCATCGTCAAATCTTTGAATTTTGTAGCGTTGCGCAGGCACTTCAATAATGCCCCTTCCGTGCTGAACCCGGTCACAATTCGGTCACGCAGGCACTTCGCCCACTCGTTCCTGGGTTTCCTGGGTCTCCTGCGTAATGTGGTAGTAGCTGCTTGGACCGAGCCGGGCACGAATGTGATTTTTCTCCATACGTCATCGCCGCATATTCTCCCAAGTTTACCAAACAAGAGAATTTGATACCGTAGCAGCTGTAAGCTGTAAGGTATTTGATTGGGTTGTTCCAGTACCGTCTGGTTTGACACATGCGACCTATATGAGTGCGGAATGTTCGTGATATCCCTGAAGCACCGGGCTTAGAACGCATCCATTCTGCGTCTTTCAGATTTGTTTAGTCAGGCAGAGTCGAAGGAATACATGATCTTGGTGGTTATCAAAATCTGGAAGAGCTGCAACTTCCTACTTGTGGTAATTGACGTGTACTTCCATGCACGGGAATATCTTGAGAATTCCCCCAAGCCGCCCCGAGTTGTTTCTTGAGTTCCGATGCCAATTGTCCGTTGCTGTTCAGAGTGGCGCCCAAATTAATCGTGTCACTTTGGGGAATGCTGTCTTGTCCATCCGGGGCTTGTAAGTGTAGGTCGCAATTAACTTGCATAAGCTGAAACTTGTCGCAGCGCAGCTCAATGCCAACCCTGGCGCCTGCAGCCGCGATTTCGCCCAGCAATTGTTGCAATCTGCGTTGGCAACGGCCCACCGATAGCGTGTCGCCTGTATATAATAACACGTAGCACCCTGCAGATGCGGATAAGAGCGAGGGGGCGGTGGGGACATCGGCGGTTTGCGAGACTCTGGAGAAGCCCGCCGCAGGCGCCACAGTTTTCAAATTATACAACGAGCCCGCCGCAGGCGCCCATTTTTTCGTTCAACCAATGTGGGTAGGTCGCGGGTGGGTCGCAAATGGGTCGCGAATAGGTCGCGGGTGGGTCGCGGGTGAGTCGCTGTGGGGTCGCGGGTGGGTCGCGGGTGTAAGGGCCGAAAATCCACCTTAGAATAATCACCCCGGCAAGCGAAGCCGTTCAGTAAACACACAAAAGGAATGAATCGAACAGGGCAGGGCTGTTTAGTCAACGCCCACGGCCGATTTAGTAAACGCCAATTGTCGGGTCCAGGTGGTTTTTCCTCCCTTGAGAGTGGGTCGCGGGGTGGGTCGCGGATGGGTCGCGGGGTGGGTCGCGGGTGGGTCGCGGGTGGGTCGCGGATTGGTCGCGGGGTGGGTCGCGGGGTGGGTATCGGGGTGGGTCGCGGGTGGGTCGCGGGTGGGTCGCGGGTGGGTCGCGGGGTGGGTCGCGGGTGGGTCGCGGGTTGGGTCGCGGGTTGGGTCGCGGGGTGGGTCGCGGGGTTGGTCGCGGGGTTGGTCGCGGGGTGGGTCGCGGGGTGGGTCGCGGGTGGGTCGCGGGTGGGACGACAACAACAAACAACATCAACATCAACATCAACATCAACATCAACATCAACATCAGCATCAACATCAACAACAACACCGACGCAACAAGCATAATTCTCACCACGAATTCCTTATGCAGCCACGCACCCAGGGACGATGAATGACCGTTCGGCCCCCTCACTCTGACGTAGTAATACGGACCAGTCTCCCGCCAAGAGTGCGTCTTTGGTGCGCTGTTCCAGTCTACTGGTGGCCAATCAAGCTTCTCGCGCGCCATCATTCTGCCATTCCCTTCCTCCGTCTGTCCCTACTCCTCCTGCTCCTCCTCCAACCCGCCCCTCAGGGGAGGAGGGCTCTGTTCCCATGGGAGACCGAGGCGCCTGTATCGATCCCCTCCCACCAATTCTTAGCAGCCACGCCCCGACTGCAACGAAGAGCGGCTCCCATGGTTGACCGAAGGCTAGTACGATCCAGGGGGCGCTAGCATCGAATCGATAAGTCGAATCGGGTCGACCCGAACATCGTAAATCGCCTAGCATCGAATCGATAAAATCGATTCGGATCGACCCGAACATCGTGAATCGGAATCGTGAATCGGAATGTTCGCATCGAATCGGATCGAATCGGCACCCTGGAAAATCGATGTGAATCGGCCTGGAGGAGTCGGAAAGCGCCCTGACGATCTCATGGCACACGAGTGCACCCTGAAATCTCGGACCCGTTGCCCCTCGTGGGGTATTGCTTCCGTGGGATTCAAGCCCCTTTCATGGCGCTTGCGCAGGCAACAGATGGCGCTGAAGAAACGCTGGCACGCATCTGTTCTGCTGCCAAGATCTTGGCGTTGTCTGAATCCGCCGGCTTCCCTTGCCAGGAATACAAAGGCGTTCCCCTCCAAATCATATGTCAACCCAACGTGGCTGAAATCCATTTCGTCATGTACGACATTCTATCTTATACCTCTCCCAAGACACTTCCATGGCCACTCGTTTCGTCTGGGGTCGGCGGAACGACGACAAAGTCTGAATGATAGACTGATGGATCGGATAATAAATAGGGTAGCACTGTGATAGCTTCAATTACCTCAGGAACCCATGGGTCCGATTCGAATCCAATCGGGATCAGATTTGGAATCATACTGGGATCCTATCGGAATCGCCCGATACCAAGGCAACGCTTCGACGGTGCCGGTAATGTTACAGCTCCACTGGAACGGGAAGGTTCTTAACCCCTGGCTTCCGCCGATATAAAATTGTCAATCCGCGCCCTCTGAGGTCCCGACCGCTTCCCGAGGGGTAGTTGTTCATCCCCGATATGTTTTTGATGGTCCCTAGGGGACCGTCAATCGGTCCCCGAGGACGTAATCGGAGGAAAACGCCGGGATTGGAGACATTTTATCCTTGGAGATGTGGGATCGCGCCCTGAGCCCCGACATCAAAATTTGTTCACGAATTAGGCCCCCACAGATCTGGATCCACTCCCTGGGATCAAATGTTCAGCCTGAGTCATGTCTTTCCGGTCCCGGGGCCCGGCAAGGGCCCCTACTGGGACGACCTTGGCGGGGTGCTGAGTGGATAAGGGGACTTACAAGTGGATGCTAAGGTGGGTTATACCTGGCCCAACCAGGCTTACAAGTGGGTTACACATTCCCCGAGTGGCTTAGGGGGGTTAGATAATTCCGCAAAGTGGGCGGAGCCGGATCGTCAACCCCTCTGAGCGATTCGGGTCATTTAAAACCCACGTGTAAGTCAGGATGGGCCAGATATAACTCACCTGAGCATCCACTTGCAACCCCCCCATCCACTTAGCACCCCCCCCGCGGCGATCCCCGTAGGGGCCAAATATACGACAACAACCGAAAACCTGCCATGTTTTACCTCGTCGCGAGGAAGCCTGGGTTTCTACAGAAGGGGCGGGTCGTAAGCGCCTGCTGTGGCCAGGGGGCGGACGGGCACTTCGGGGGTCTTTGGGGAAACGAAAATGGTCACGGTAGCTCCACAGACCTCTCCCCGGGAGCGTTTTGCCCAGGATTTCGACGCGAATCCAGCCATGGCAAGGGGTGCCTCCCAGGAGTCCCAAACAGGCGAAAACGAAGCACCGGTAGTGGCCAGTACCTTGTCCTCCTCTGGATCTTACTTGTCCCCTGCGGTTAGGGGGCGCGCGGGCACTGCTTGGGCGCTCCAGGATCACCGCCCCGTGGCCCTCGCTGCAGAAGGCCGCGGCCACCAGTCCGTAGTCGCCGAATCGGTCGCGGACGAAGCCCGCCCACGCCCACCTGACCGCTCTGTGGGGGGGGGGGGCGGAGCGGCACCCAGACATCCTCGTGCCGCGGGCGCCCAACTTCGCGCTTCGCGCTGCGCGAAGCGCGAATAACTTTGCGCTCTCGCGCCGCTCCCCAGGGCAGAAGAGGAAGACGAGGAGGAATCGGAGCCGAACTGGGAAGCGCGAATGATTTCGCGGCCTCGGCCTCGAGGGGCCCTTGGGTAAGTCATTGGGTTGCACACAGACACAAACCTGGGGCGTAGAACGCCCCAGCGGCGCCGCTGGAGGCGGCGCCGAGCTGTCGAGACCGCCCTGGGCTACTCCGGAGCCCTGTTGAGGCCAGCCGGGGCTACTTGCTCGGGCTGTCTGTGCGCAGCCCGGAGCTTTACCAACGTTTCGGGGAGAAGTACCACCCAAACATCCTCGCGGCTTTAGAAGAAACGAACAGCGGAAATAATTTGGCACTTTTCGGCCTCTGGGAGCTCTCGCCGGGGTCTGAGACCGTCAAACAACTACTTCGGAAAAGAGCCCCTTGGAAGGGATCCAGACAACTGAGAACCAACGGTGATAAAACAACAAAAAGCCGTCCGATGTCTGGGCCTGAGGGGGGGCATCTGGAGATACTGGCGACCCTCCCAAACGTCTTTTCGGTCATAATTTCTTTGGGCATCCCGGAGGCTTGCCAGCACGGAGAGGAAGAGGGGGAAGAGGAGCAGGAGGACGACGACGAGTGATGAGGGAGGAGGAAACTAGGGGGCAAACAAACCTACCTCGCTTTTGACCATCCTCGCTTCCATGAGATACCAAGCGATGCCAAACTACGGCCTGTACTGGTCAGGCCGCTTGACGAGGAGGCGAGTGGTATGACTTGGTTTTGCCTGGAAGCGAAAGCGAGGTAGGTAATTCACGCTCTGAGAAACGGCCGAACCCCCACCTGTGCGGCTCGCCGAGCCACGCGAGCAACGGCTGCGTGCTGTGGAACCTGCCCGGCCGCGCCGCCAGGGGGGGGGGGGGGGGGGGGGGCGAACAGGGAGGAGGCGGACAAGGAAGAAGAGGAGGGAGGAACACGAGAAATGAGCAGACAAAGAAAAAGAGGGGAGAGGAGGAGGAAGAGAAGGAGGATGAGGAAGAGGAGGAGAGATGTATAGAAACAGGGAGAAGGAGTCTCCCCCACAGTCCCTCCCTGGCAGTGGGAAGGGAGCCAGAAAGAGGGAGGAGGAAAGCCAGAGTGATCCAAAGATGCGTCAACGATGCTGCAACATACCATCTCGTCCCGAGTCACCTTCCCACGAGCCCTGCAGGAACTGTTTTCCACTGCGGAAGAAGCGCCGCCCGCCGCCCCTTTCCACACACACACACACACACACACACACCTGAAGAGGGAGGCTGACGAGAGAAGACAACGGACAACATGAGGAGGACCCTCTCCCTCGCCCCAAGACCCATCCTACGCGAATGTGCTGCCTAGTACGGTCAACGTGAAACCACAAAGATCGCGTAGCGTGGAACAAAAAGGCTGTTTTGGCCACGACGGGCCTAAGCAAAGAAAAAACCTGACAGGACAAGAACGGGAAGCGTCGCTTTAGTCCACCAAGCATGTGGAACATGCTCGGTTGTTGTTATGCCGCGCAGGTATGCCGTGGCGCGCGTGTCGGCGTGCGTGCGGGGTGTGTTTTGCTGTGCTCCTGTATGTTCTGCCGTGCTCCTGTTCTGCCGTGCTTCTGTGTTCTACTCTGTGTGTTCTGCCGTGTTCCTGTATCTGCCGTGCGGATCGTCGCGGTGGTCGTTTTGGCAGAGCTTCTGGGCGCACACGGCAGAAAAAGATCAGGAGCGCGGCATACTAGGCCACAAGAGCGAAGGAGCACGGCAGAGAAAGACAAGGAACACGGCAGAATAGACCCCAAGAGCAAATGAGTACGGCAGAATACACCCCAAAAGCTGAGGAGCACGGCAGAAAATGACCAGGAGCACGGCAGATTAGACCTCAAGAGCTAAGGAGCAGGCAGAAAAAGACCAGGAACACGGCAGATTAGGCCCCAAGAGCGAAGGAGCACGGCAGAAACAGACCAGGAGCACGGCAGAATGGACCCCAGGAGCTAAGGAGCAGGGCTGGATATGCCTCAAGTGCGAAGGAGTACGGCAGAGAAAGACCAGGAGCACGGCAGGATAGACCCCAAAAGCTAAGGAGCACGGCAGAGAATGACCAGGAGCACGGCAGAATAGGCCCCAAGAGCGAAGGAGCACGACAGAAAAAAAACAGAAGCACGCCAGAGTAGACCCCGAGAGCTGAAGGAGTGCGGGAACATAGACCCCAAGAGCGAAGGAGCAAACCAGAAAAAGACGAGGAGCACAACATAATAGAACCCAAGAGACAAGGAACACGGCAGAATATGCCCCAAGGGCCAAGGAGCACGGCAGAAAAAAAAGCAGGAGCACGGCAGACAAAGACCAGGAACACAACAGAATCGGCCCCGTGAGCGAAGGAGCACGTCGGAAACAAACCAGGAGCATGGCAGAATAGACTCCAAGAGCTGCCGAGCACGGCAGAAAAAGACCAGGAGCACGGCAGAATAGACCCCAAGAGCTAAGGAGCACGGCAGAAAAAGACCAGGAACACGGCAGATTAGGCCCCAAGAGCGAAAAAGACGCCAGACAAAGGCCAGGAGCACGGCAGAAGATGCCCCAAGAGCTAAGGACGACGGCAGAAAAGACCGAAACACAGCAGAAAAGGCCCGAGGAGCCAAGGAGTACGACAGAAAAGACCAGGAGCATGGCAGAATAGGCCCGAGGAGCGAAGGAGCCAACCAGAAAAAGACGAGGAGCACGGCAGAATAGAACCCAAGAGACAAGGAGCACGGCAGACGATGCCCCACGTGCGAAGAAGCACTGCAGAAACTGACCAAGAGCACGGCAGAATGGACCCCCAAAGCTCAGGGGCACGGCAGAAAAAGACCAGGACCACGGCAGATTAGACCTCAAGAGCTAAGGAGCAGGCAGAAAAAAAACAGGAGCACGGCATATTAGGCCCCAAGAGCGAATGAGCACGGCAGAAAAAAAAACCAGGAGCACGGCAGGATGGACCCCAGGAGCTAAGGAGCCGGGCTGGATATGCCTCAAGTGCGAAGGAGTACGGCAGAGAAAGACCAGGAGCACGGCAGGATAGACCCCAAAAGCTAAGGAGCACGGCAGAGAATGACCAAGAGCACGGCATAATAGGCCCCAAGAGCGAAGGAGCACTGCAGAAAAAAAAAAACAGAAGCACGCCAGAGTAGACCCCGAGAGCTGAAGGAGTGCGGGAACATAGACCCCAAGAGCGAAGGAGCAGACCAGAAAAAAGCGAGGAGCACAGCAGAATAGAACCCAAGAGACAAAGAACACGGCAGAATATGCCCCAAGGGCCAAGGAGCACGGCAGAAAAAAAGCAGGAGCACGGCAGACAAAGACCAGGAGCACGGCAGAAGATGCCCCAAGAGCTAAGGACGACGGCAGAAAAGACCGAAACACAGCAGAAAAGGCCCGAGGAGCCAAGGAGTACGACAGAAAAGACCAGGAGCACGGCAGAATAGGCCCGACGAGCGAAGGAGCAAACCAGAAAAAGACGAGGAGCACGGCAGAATAGAACCCAAGAGACAAGGAGCACGGCAGACGATGCCCCACGTGCGAAGAAACACTGCAGAAACTGACCAGGAGCACGGCAGAATAGACCCCCAAAGCTCAGGGGCATGGCAGAAAAAGACCAGGACCACGGCAGAATAGACCCCAGAGCTAAGGAGCACGGCAGAAAAAGACCAGGAGCACGGCAGAATAGGCCCCATGAGCGAAGGAGCACGGCAGAAAAAAAATTAGCCTGGCGAAGGACCCAACCATATGCAACTGTGAATACCGCAAGTGTGAATATCGTTTTCGGCGGCGCTACCTCTGGGTAGTGGAGACGCATGCGAACACCCCCACTGGGGCCTTCGGTGGAGCTCCCTATGGGGCTACGAAACGCTGCCCTGGGTGGGGGAACCGCATGCAGGCAGCCCCACTGGGGCCTTCGGTGGAGCTCCCTGTGGGGCCACGAAACGCTGCCCTGGGTGGGGGAACCGCATGAGGGCAGCCCCACTGGGGCCTACGGTGGAGCTCCCTATGGGGCTACGAAACGCTGCCCTGGGTGGGGGAACCGCATGTGGACACCCCCACTGGGGCCTTCGGTGGAGCTCCCTATGGGGCTACGAAACGCTGCCCTGGGTGGGGGAACCGCATGTGGACACCCCCACTGGGGCCTTCGGTGGAGCTCCCTATGGGGCCACGAAACGCTGCCCTGGGTGGGGGAACCGCATGTGGACACCCCCACTGGGGCCTTCGGTGGAGCTCCCTATGGGGCCACGAAACGCTGCCCTGGGTGGGGGAACCGCATGTGGACACCCCCACTGGGGCCTTCGGTGGAGCTCCCTATGGGGCTACGAAACGCTGCCCTGGGTGGGGGAACCGCATGTGGACACCCCCACTGGGGCCTTCGGTGGAGCTCCCTATGGGGCCACGAAACGCTGCCCTGGGTGGGGGAACCGCATGTGGACACCCCCACTGGGGCCTTCGGTGGAGCTCCCTATGGGGCCACGAAACGCTGCCCTGGGTGGGGGAACCGCATGTGGACACCCCCACTGGGGCCTTCGGTGGAGCTCCCTATGGGGCCACGAAACGCTGCCCTGGGTGGGGGAACCGCATGCGGACACCCCCACTGGGGCCTTCGGTGGAGCTCCCTATGGGGCTACGAAACGCTGCCCTGGGTGGGGGAACCGCATGCGACACCCCCACTGGGGCCTTCGGTGGAGCTCCCTATGGGGCCACGAAACGCTGCCCTGGGTGGGGGAACCGCATGTGGACACCCCCACTGGGGCCTTCGGTGGAGCTCCCTATGGGGCCACGAAACGCTGCCCTGGGTGGGGGAACCGCATGTGGACACCCCCACTGGGGCCTTCGGTGGAGCTCCCTATGGGGCCACGAAACGCTGCCCTGGGTGGGGGAACCGCATGTGGACACCCCCACTGGGGCCTTCGGTGGAGCTCCCTATGGGGCCACGAAACGCTGCCCTGGGTGGGGGAACCGCATGTGGACACCCCCACTGGGGCCTTCGGTGGAGCTCCCTATGGGGCCACGAAACGCTGCCCTGGGTGGGGGAACCGCATGTGGACACCCCCACTGGGGCCTTCGGTGGAGCTCCCTATGGGGCCACGAAACGCTGCCCTGGGTGGGGGGTGCAACCGCATGTGGACCGCCCCCCCACTGGGGCCTTCGGTGGAGCTCCCTATGGGGCTACGAAACGCTGCCCTGGGTGGGGGAACCGCATGTGGACACCCCCACTGGGGCCTTCGGTGGAGCTCCCTATGGGGCCACGAAACGCTGCCCTGGGTGGGGGAACCGCATGCGAACACCCCCACTGGGGCCTTCGGTGGAGCTCCCTATGGGGCTACGAAACGCTGCCCTGGGTGGGGGAACCGCATGCGGACACCCCCACTGGGGCCTTCGGTGGAGCTCCCTATGGGGCTACGAAACGCGTGAGAGGTGTGCCGAGAGCAGAGGCAAGGAGGGGGAGGAGGGAGGAGGGGGAAGAGGAGGAGAGGAGAGGACGCGGGCACCGTCTCTTCAAAACGAGGACCCAACACCACAGGATGGTTGGGAAAAAAAGAGCACGGCAGAATAGACCCCAAGAGCTGAGGAGCACGGCAGAAAAGGCCCCAAGAGCGAAGGAGCATGACAGAAAAAAAACAGGAGCACGGCAGAATAGACCTCAAGAGCTGAGGAGCACGGCAGAATAGGCGCCAGGAAAGAAGGAGCATTGCAAAACACGATCAGTGACCAGGAACACAGCAGAATAGACCGCGAGAGCTAAGGAGCACGGCAAGATAGATGCAAGAATACAGCATAATACGCCCCAAGGAAGAAGGAGTATGCAAGAAAAACACAAGGAGCACGGCATAATAAACCCCGAAAGCGAAGGAGCACGGCAGAATATGCCCCAAGAGCTAAGGAGCACTGCAGAAAACGACCAGGAGCACGGCATCATAAGCCCCAAGAACAAAGGATTGTGACAGAAAATGGCCAGGAGCATGGCAGAATAGGCCCGAAGAGCGAAGGAGCACGGCACAAAAAAACAAGGAGCATTTCAGAATAGACCCCAGGAACGAAAGAGCACGGCATAATAGACGTCAAGAGCGAAGGAGCACGGCAGAACTGCGCATTCTCTGCCTTGCTCTTTTTTCGCCGGCCATGCTCCGCCCGATGTGTTTGAGGATGTATGCAGCGAGAGCGCGATGTTTAACACGAGAGGTAGTAAAAACGCCACTCCAAGATATCATTTGTGTTAACATGTCTCAGGCGAGACACCCGTTTTTGAACATCTGTCGAATTCGCGGCTTCCCATGTTTAAGGGATGTCTCATGCGAAACGCTAATGTTTGATGAAATCGATGATGTAAACATTTCATTGTTGTAAGGATGTCTCAGGCGAAATCGCCATTTTGGATCGTCTCGAGGGCGCTCCTGGGGGGCAAATTTGGGCTTGTTTGGGGCCTTTGGGGGCCTTCTTGATGCCTTACAAAACCGTTACAGTCCGATGTTACACACATTCATTTGTTTCAGGATGTCCCTAGCGAAATCGTCATTTTTAGATGACTGGCTTAAACCATCTTAGATGGTTTAATCCTGAAAAGGCTTCTAGATGATCTAGAAGCCTTTTCAGGAGCGATCCCCAGACGATGTTAAAACAGCAGTTTTCAAAACGATGTTGTTCGATTGCTATTTTTTTGAAGATGTCCCTAGCGAAATCACTATTTTCAGCAACCTTAAGGGCGCTCTTGGAGCCATGTTGTGACCTTCTTTTGCTTCCTGATGCCCTCCCAAAATCATTACGATGCGATGTCGCACGCATTATTTTTTTCAGGATGTCCCTACCGAAATCGACATTTTTTGAAGGCTGCCTTGGGCCGTCTGGAAGCCTTTTTCAGAAGCAATGTCAAAACTATGTAAGAACAGCAGTTTTCAAGTCCATGCTGGTGTATTTTTTCACTTTTTGAGGATGTCCCTAGCGAAATCGCTATTTTCGGAAGTCCCCCAATCGTTATGACAGCCATTTTGACGTGCTTTTTCGGCCTCTCTTTGCGTCATCTAGAGGTACTTCGAGAACGAGATCAAGACGACGTTGAGGACATCTCATTTTGTTGAGGATGTCCGTAGCGAAATGCAAATGTTCTGCCATGCTCTTCGTTCTGGTCCGCCGTGCTGCCGCTCGTTTTCTGAGGATGTCCCTAGCGAAATCGCAATTCTTAACATAAGAGTTAGTTGAAGACTTCAGTCGTCATTCCATTTTTTCGAGGATGTCCCAAGCGAAACGCGAATTGTCCCAGACGGCGAAATTTCGCTGTCATCAGTTTTTCGAGGATGTCTCGAGCGAAACGCTTGTTTTTGTTAAACGCGATGTCGCGAAGAGCCCAATTTTGTGAGGATGTCTCGAGCGAAATCGCCGTCCCGAGGAATCCGCTAAGCCTCCATACCGTGCGGCGCGCCACCCCCTATAGTTAAGAGATCTCTTACTGATATGAAGAGGATTCAGCCAAAACGTCCAGCTCGCTTCTCGTTCCTCGAAAACGCTTCCCGTCATCCCCGACAGAACTGTAAGGAACCATCCAGAAACCAGAACTCCTCCCGAGCCCGAAGTGTTCCTTATATCTGCGTCGTCATTGTAGGCGTTGCCGAGCTGGACGTCGCGGTGGGCGCGCGCTGCATGACAAACAAAAGGATGTGGTCGAAAAAACACGCTTGCTGCTACCATTAAGTCGGGCCTGTCCTCCTACTGGGGAGTTTAGATGGAACGTAACAATAATGAAACAATGCTCCAAACATATTCAAACATTGTCAAACAATCGTCCCTAGACTAACTATTTGTTGGACTATTCTTGAATATTCGCCCTGTAGAGGGACACGCCCCACTTAATGCTACCATCGAATTAGGCACGGAAGAAAAGACATGACCCGCAGGAGCACCGGGGGGCGCACGGCCAGCGGTGCGAGGAGGCCGAGCAACAACCGACACGACCTGGCTCGACATCGCCCCGCTGGTGGGACCCGTCGGCGCCCACCTCCCAATCGCAACCATGGTGGGGCAAAATCTGCCAACCCCTCGGGGATCATTGGCGTGTGAGATGCTCCCCCCTCCCAAACCCCTCCCCCCGGAGCCCGGTCCGGTCGATTTGGAGGGGGGGGGCCGTCCGGCCCGAGCTCATCAAAGGGGTCCGGCCCTTCCCGGGCTCCTCTTAGAGGTCCACGACTCGACGACCTAAAAAACAAAGGGGTCGGCGGTGTGGCGTAAGCCTAAGAATCCTCAAGCATCGGATCGGGAAACCACCCACCCGAGGCCACCCCACATCCACCGACCCAAGAATGGCAGACCTCTTCTGGACCCATACAGGTTTTCAAAAAAGAAATGGAAATCAATGATTTGGGCCTCCTGGGCCTGTTGCGGGTCCAAGAGGCCGTGAAGACGGCTCAAGATGGCCTCAATACAAGCGAAGACGGCCCCAAAACAGTCTAAGATGGCCCCAAGAGGACCAACAAAAACACCCAAGACGGCCCAAGACGGCCTTAAGAGGACCTCCAAGAGCGCCTCCGGAGGCCCAAACCATCGCCATTCCGGTTTTGAAGAACCTTACTTAGCGTTCTCGCCTTTGTCGACTCTCAGAAGCCCATGACGGCCCAAGCAGCCTCCAAAATGACCCCAAGACGGCCCAAGAAGCCCTGAAGGCCTCCACGACGGCCCAAGCGACCCCTAAGACGGCCCAACTCAAGAGGACCCCCAGAAAACCCCGGAACGGCAGCGAGGGGCACCCAGGACGGCCTCCGAATGGGCCACACGCAGCACGAGCGCCCCAAGACGGCCCAAGACGCCCCTAAGAGGCTCCAAGAAGCCCCCACCCAAGACACCTCCAAGAGGCCACAAAGAAGTTCCCAAGAGGCCCCACAACGACTGGACTGTACGTGGTCTGGACGTGCACCCCGCGAAGCGAGAGGAATCGTCCAGCATCGGATCGGTAAACCAAATCGGGCCGGCACGTGCGACAGATCGGGCTGCATCGGCACGGAGCCAGGGCCGAATCGGATCGGCTGTGCCTGGATGCACACATCAGACCGCGTCGGACAACCAAACTGTCGGAATCCAATCGGGCCGGGCCGGCCAGAGCCGAAACCGAATAGGATCAACATCTTGCCTGCCGTGGTCTTCTCCTGCGCAATGCTTTCGGCAGTCGGGACCACATTTCGTGCCGCGGCCTCGCGGGACGAAGCGAGGCGTGGCAGAGACCACAATCCGAGCCGCTCTTCCCCTGAAGGGTGCATAGGCACAGTAGACCACATGAAAACTTGTGGGGTGCGTCTTTGAACATCCAGAGGTGCCTCAGAACTTCCGTGGGCCCCCTGGGACATTCAGGCGATAAGAAAACTCCGTGCGGCACCGCTGGCAGGCCGCTGTCGTGCTTGATGTGGGTGCGACAACGGCGCGGACGCAGCCTGCAGCCTCGCCAGGAGCTGCAGCGGCCCTCCGCACAAAGCACGAGCTCATCGGCCTCCTGCGGCATGCGGCATCAAGGAGTGAGTGACCGCGTCTTCACTCGTGGATCGCCGGGCCTCCGCGAAGAGAACCTAAACTCAAGGAGCGGGCACAGCTCTGGGCGCAACGGGGGCGGAAGCAGAGGCCCGCCTCTCCTGACTCCGCCGCTACTAGTTCGCATCATCGCTGGCCAAGTCCTCCTGGAGCTGCTCTTTCTCTTCCTATTTGAATGGGTTGCCCTCTCTGTGCGCACCTTCATCAAATTCCTGCATTGCTGCCGGAGATAACAGCATGCCTGCCACGCCTGAGCGAGACGCGTAATCCCACTAGCCCTCTGGGCGCAGGTGGTCTAGAGAGGCTCCTCTTCCAACCCCCTTTTTCCCCTTCGGGGAAAGGTTAACCCCATCTAAGATGGCCCAAGACGGCTCCAAGAGGGCCTCAGAGAGCCCGAAGTGACTTCCAAGATGGTACAGGATAGCCCAATATGTCTCAACACGGTATCCCAAGATGCTCCAAGAGGCCCCAGGACCGTCCCAAGACGGTTCCAAGTGGCCACGGAGCGTCTCACGGAGGCCGCCAAGAGGTCAAATCCCTTCAAAAACCAAAGGAACATCAATGGATGTTGCCTTCTCGCCTTTTTGCTTTCGATGGCCTTCCGAGGCCTCAATACAGGTCCAAGAGAGCTCCAGAGAGCCTTAAGAGAGGCCCGAGAAAGCCCCTAAGACAGCTCCAAGAGCGCTCCAAGAGGGGTCAAATACACGATTCTAGGCACTCTAGAGGGGCAAGGCTAAGTGAAGCTCCTCCCTTCTTGAATCGATGTCCTCCAAGATGGCTCCAAGAGCGTCCCCAAGCCTCCCAAGAGCGCCCAAGAGGGCCCAAAGAGGCGCCACGGAGGCCCCAACAGGCGCCCAAGAGGCCACCAAATGGCTCCCAAGAGACCCCTAAAAAGCCTCACGAGGCTCCCCGAGGTACCCCGGGACCGCCAAGAGGCCCCCACGACGCCCCAAGCTTGCCATTGTCCTCCTCCGCCTCCTCCTCCTCCTCTTCATTTGCTTATTTCTCCCCCTCCCTCCTCCCTCCTCCCCCTCCCCACTTCCTCCTCCTCCTCCTCTCTCCTCCTCCTCCTCAACTTTCTCCTCCTCGTCCTCCTCGTCCTCGTCCTCGTCCTCGTCCTCGTCCTCGTCCTCCTCCTCCTCCTCCTCTCCCTCACCCCCCTCGTCTGTGTTCCCCGCCTTCCCTCATTCGGAAGGTCCGCGAAGGCGCATACGGTTCGCTCCTGGGTCAAGACTTCAGATTGACGGCTTCCCCAACTCTTCATCTACTGCATGCTCCTCCGCTTCCCTGATCAGGGCAACTCGCCTGGGCATCGTTTGCGGATTGGCTGGCGGGGGTACTTTTGGGTACGCAGGCGCACGAATCAAGTCGGACGCCGGGCAAGCAGGGGCAGGCTATGCCACCTGCAAATGAAACAAGCAGGGCAGCGAGCACGCCGATACAGGCGCAACTCAGCGCGGCCAAAAAAGCGCGGATGCGGGGGAGACTGGTGGGGATTTGTTTTCCGTCGCGGCCACAGGCGAGGGCGCCCGCAGCGGGTCGAGTCGGCTCGGGCTACGAGCGAACCTAATTGCCGACGCGTGCGCAGAAAAGCAGGACCTACCGCCGGGGGAAGCAGCAAGCTGGTGGGGATACGCGAAGCGCCAAGAATTACTCATGTCGCCGCATCTAGGCTGCTGCGATTTCCTTGCGCTCCAGGCAACCGCGCCGAGCCCACCGCAGATCGCGGTCTCACCACTGATATCGGATTGGTTAACGAACATGCACATGGCCGTCCGTTTCCGTGAGGGCGCGGAGGTCGACGTGCAAGCAAGCCATGCCTCAGCATGCGAACGCGAGTACAGTCGTCTCGGTCGTACTGGGCTGGCTTCATCTGGAAACGACGCAGGCTGTAATGACTACCAAGCTCACAAAGTTCGCCCCCATCGACTGCGATGTCTCATCAGCAGGGATTGCCATTTGGCCATGCGGCTAGCGCCAAAATCCATACAATTCTGCAGCGGCTTTAACATGTGCTACAATGGATAGACAGGACACGCGGCATCTGGAATGCAAGGAGGGCGAACGCTCCCAGAATCTGAGAGCAACAACTCCTGGACAACCACGGAAGATTCCACCTCGGTGTCCAAACGTGGACCAGCGATACGTTATGGAACCTCAACAAGCGGACGAGGTAGATCCGCAGGCGGAGCATGTCTGCCCACAGTTGGACCTGGTGGTTTGGCAGAAAGAACTTTTACCTCGACGTTCGGGCCCCGTAGTGCACCAGGTTGGTATTGAAGCTCGGAGTGCGGCCCTGGCTGCTCAGCAGGCAAACCTGATCGATCACACTGAGATTTTTGTGAGTCTGCGGACATACCGCACAATCCATTAGCACTCGGGACTCGCCACCTAACAAGTCGAAACAATGGAAATTTGTCCACCAGCACCCACATGCACCGGGCCGAACTCAAGACCCGAAACATAACGCCATGTCAAAGCCACCTTCGATATCCTACACGATGGAATGGAATGCTGGCTGGGCCCCCATGTCGCAGCGATGGCGCATGCCGTGATGTGTGGCACCACGTCTGGTCCCAAGTAGCATTGGCTGTGCACCTCATACTGCGCACCACGCCGAAGGCCGTGGCGGGCAATATGCAGCGGTCCTGGCCCCATGACTGTGGCCTGCGGTTTGCAATGATGTGGTGCACCTGGAAGAACCACAGCCTAGTAGCATGAAACTTACCGGCATCAGGGCTAAGCTCAACCGACGTTGTGGCCAAGAACCAGATGCTGATCATCAAGACGAGGAACTTCCTGGAACGCGCTCCAAAATGCAGAAGAGGACCGAATGAGAGACTTGCATGTTCCAGGAACTCGAAGCGATGCCTGCGCGGGTAGAGTAGGCGCTACACATCGCTAGCGACAAACATTGCTTCACGCTTCGAAGCCCTGGACGAACTTGAGCGCACAGTGCATTGAAAATAGAAAACGCATGAGAAGCACTGGCGCTGAAAACAAACGAGTGCGGAGGGGGCGTGCGGCAATCTGCCAGGCACAGGTCTCGCCGTGGCTTGGCTCGCGGTACTGCCGCTCCGTAGCATCATCGCCACCAAACTGACACAGAACAACTCCCGAAACGGACCCGAGGAGGAAGAGGAGGAGGAGGACGAGGAGGAGGAAGAGGAGGAGCAGGAGGAGCGCAAGTGATCCAAAGAGAACACGACGAACGAGGCGGTCAAAGGACGGCAGGGGCAAATCTCAGTGGTCGCGGAACGGAGCGGCGAAGGCGGGCCTGAGGCGGACAACATGCTTGAGGCGGCTGTGGGCCGCAGCAGCCGGACTCCTGCCAGGAAGCCCTCCCGAAAACCTGTACGACTGATATGCACGAGGCAGAATCTCGTAAAACACGGCAACTGATCAAATTGGGACTTGGACGTTGGCAGACGGGGGAAACAAGGGCAGCACGAGCGGAGCCAGGGGCAGACAGGGAGGAGGGGGGCAAGCAAGGACGCAGGCAACGGACAGGGGGAGAGCACTCGAGGCAGAACAAGGTAATGTACGATGTGATCACCCCCGCAGCTATCCGACAGAATCTACAACCCAGACGAGGCCTGGGAACATCTGGTACGGGCACACCAAGCATCACAAATGGTTAGGAAGACACCCAACACAACAAGGACACACACACACACACGGACACATGCCAAGCCTATGGAAGACCAGTCAGAAAAAGGCAAAGCCTGGGTGGGCGTCTCATCTGGAACAAGAGTCGACCACGAGCCTTCCAAACGGCCAAAACGCCCACATGTTTCATTCCCCATGCCTCTCAAAACTGCCCCCGTCTGCCCAAGCGCCGAACTCCGAAACACGGGACACACGGAATAGCCTGCGGGAGCCTGATATTGTCCCGCATATGGTGGCACATCATCTTGGCGTACCAAGGGCCCCTCTTCCACGAGATCACGAATTCATCCTCCCCTTCGAACGATTCGATGCAGCCTCGGACGTCCTCGAAGGCACCAGACATGAGGGCAATGCGTTACATGGCGGTTCTCGCCATGCAGACGAGGTGGCGGGCTTGGGCGTGCACACCTGCGGCTGCACGGCCATGCAAGAGCTGACGCGATATTGCGTTCCTCGGAACGTCAATCAGACTATGGCGGGTACGGAATTATTCCTGTCGCTCACGCTTCGACGTCGGAGACATGATGCGCCACATCCGAACATGAGTGAGTAGGCACTAGACCACGGGATGGTCTTGACGAGGCCCAACTTGAGCGTATTCAATTCCCGAGCCCTCATAAGAGCCTTGTTGACAGGGGCCTCCCAGTTCAGCGTACGTACGTCTTCCCCCACCCAGATCCCAACATCTTTGCCAACGGTGCCCAAGACAATTCCTAGACAATGCATGCCACTCTTCGAAAGAAGACAGTCGAACTCGACTCGGTGGAGTCCTCTGGCCACCACTACAACATACTTCAAGAGATTGAGAGAACGTCCCACGGAATACTCCGCGAACTTCAGCACCGACAGGCGGATAGATGGGGCGGCCACCCACCACGTTCGCAATGCCGAAGCCAAGACCATCAACACACGCCGCTGCAACTCTGACTCCCGGGTAATTGCCCTGCCAACATTATCAACATCGGGTCGACTGTCAACAAGTACAAGGTTCCTGATAGAGAGGGAGGGGGCTTGATTGATCCCTCTGTGACCTGGAAATGAGATCTCCGAGCTCCTCTGAATATGACCTGGACCTGGACCCCGATGTATAGCAAGGAGATCGTTTCGATGATCCTCACATCGCTTTCCTGGAGCACTCCGAATCTAGAACATAGGCGGGTGTAGCAGCGGCGGGAAATGCATGTTGAAATCAAAGAGGAAGGAGCCAGCGCGGGGGCAGCTCTGCTGCGCAGCCCAGTGCAGCACATATCCTTGCGAACGCGTCAGCTTGTCATTTCTCTGCCTCCCTGGGATGAAGCCCCTCTGGATGGGGCCGCAGAATACTCGGCAGACGTAGGGCATCGAATAATACAGTGCTTTGGAGATCAAATGACTGTCGGAGCTGGCAAGGACGAGGGGCCTGGTGCACGACGGAGTTCTCGAAACACTTTGGGAGTCGTACTCACCCTTGGCCAAGGAAGTCCTACGAGCCTCGTTAAAGTTTGGGTCCATCAAGTCACCACTGGGGAGTGCTCGATAAACGCGGTCTAGGACATGATCAACTTCGTTTCCAGCGTCGCCGTAGGCACTGCAAGGGATCCCGTCGGGCCCGGGGAAGGCATGTTTGGCCTGCAGGACAAGCTTGTCAATCCCAGGACGCTCGAGCACCCTGTTGACAAGCTGCAGCGGCGGCGGGGGGAAAGGGCGCAGCTGGTCGCAAGCGCTCGTAGGACACTCCCATACCCATACTGGGCAAGATAACTGGATGCGTCTTCAGTGTCGTTGATCTGCTTTCCAATAGGGTCTGCTACCGCTGTTCGACGAATGACCCTCCCAAATGACCTCCACGCCGCAACGTACTGAGCGAACCGAAGCAGCAGAAGCTTCCTGTGTTAATCCGGGACATCACTGGCCTCGACCTCAAAGCCTCTGGCATGCAAACGCTGGCGGCTGGAATCGGAGAGGTGTGCGTGGAATGCGCGGACATCCGTATACATGTAGATCTTGGCACATCTAAGAACATTCAGCTTCGGGCAAGATGGACCCTCACGGCGGGCGATGGACGTATTCCCAGCTACATGCGCTCTCACCGCAGCTATCGACCAAGCAATGTACTCTGGGAGTGGAGCTGCTCCTCGCACTTCCAACCTCTTCTTGAGGGTCTGCGCGGCAGCGTGAATCAGGTCTTTGAATTCTGCCAGGGACGCCCAAGGGTTTTCATGATAATGATCCATGCTTATCCAGAAGCTCTTTCGAAATATCGGGGTGGTCGGGACGCTTGGAAGTCCATGCGGGAACCTTAGGAGGGCGTCGAGGTCCAGCATAGCGCTGCATAACACATGTGGTAACATGAACAGGCGGTTCTTTCCTGCAGAAGGGGCTACCAATAATCATGCTGTGGGGGGGTGGCTGGTCGAAGAGCTTGGCGGTGTAGGCATGGGTCCAGATTCTATCCAGACGGCCTGCCGAGATAATTCGCCCCTCTCGAACAACTCTGTGTGTGGCTAACGGATGTTTCACTTCCTCGAAGGACGAGCAATCCCGAGAGAACTGTGCACCAAAATCCCTTGAAAGGTAAACGGTTTGACCCGACATCTGCAAACTGTCCTCACGGTAGGCAGGGGATTCCCGGTCACCACGACGAAATGTGATGACCTCCTCGGCCGAATTTATGGAGCGACGGAGTCGCCACAAGAGTTGCATGGATATTGGCAAAGATCAACGAACCACGCTTATTCTTCGTCGAGAGAGTCGGTATCCTCCCTCGTAGAAGGATGGTATGTGCACCTTCTGCAAATTATGTGAACATTTGGACAGAGACAAAAATAGCAAAGCAACCTGCAGGGGTATGCAAGAACGGGAAGAACGCGACGAAGCCCCCGAGTCCCAACGACGAAGCAGCCTTACAGGTCAATTTCATGTCATGCTGAGATTCCCGAGACCCCTGAACACTAACCACGCTCTCTTGGGTAAGGAAGACACCGACGGGATGTTCCATGTGTCAGGGTGGGGGGGTCGGACCATACAGTGCCGAACATGAAGCACGCATGTCAAGAACCAAACGAGAACTTCCCTCCGAGCTCGAACGGAACCGACTGAAAAAAGGCGCGAGGCACAAGAGAGGCCACCAGGAGCGGAATTGGAAGCGCTGGCTGAGCAAGGGGAGGGCGAGGAAGAGGACTCTGAGTCACTGCACGACGATGTTTGGAAAACCAACTCGCATGCTACTGGAAGACGGCCCAGCAAGCATGCTCCCCTGATGCAGTCTGGGATTGCCATCCCTTTGGATGTCTGAAACATGCAATTGTTGAAACACCTATTGAGCAGCAGCAAGGGCAATCGTGCACATGGTGTCTGCCTTCTCGCCGCCAGTCCTGCACCAGCTCAGCACATCGTAGTCAGGTTCGAAAGTCCACTGCTCTAGAACCTGGGACTTGAGAAGGATGAGCTGCTGCGAATCCCGTTGCACCCGAACTACAAGTTCTGCACCTGCAGTTCGTGAGCACATCTGCCAGAGCTGCCCGAAGACGCGCTGCCGAGCACAAACAGCGGTGGGAGCGTCGAACAGGGGACGTGAGGGAATGGTGGAATTGTACTCGCGATCATGCCAGTGAAGCCCTAGAGGAGGATGAGAACGTAGGAGGAGGATGAGGAAGACAAAGTAGGATGAGGAGAAAGTCGGAGGAGGAGGAGGAGGAGGAGGAGGAGGAGGAGAGAAGAGGAGAGGAGAGGGCGTCGACGATGGCGGTCGGCGGCTGGCGCGCGTCAGGGGGGGGGGGGGGGGGAAGGCGTGGGCCGCAGATGAGACCGGGCGACGGACGGGCAGCGGCACGCGGAGAGCAGAGGGCGGAAGGGGACCTGTGTGCGAGGCGGGGATGTGTCCGCATCCACCGCCCGGAGAGTGTGCCACCCCCTCGGGAGGCCCAGGTGGACTCCATAGCCGCCGCCTGCCGAAGCCCCCAAAGCTCGATGCTCCAAGCGGCGGCGATGCATAGATCCCCGCCTAGGATAAAGTCGGGCGTGTCCATCTACAGGAGGGATGTCCAAAAATAGTCCAAACGTAATCTGGGGACGATTTCCCCAAAGCAAATTTTAATACTGTTTTGAATATGACGATGCTATTTTGGACCAGCACGGCTGCAGACAGCAACACGCCATCACAAGCTGTTTATCAAGTGTGGCTTGCTACGCTCCTCCTCGACCAGGCGCCTGTCGCGCCGCCGTCGACCAGCAAGCAAACATAGCCTTACTCAGGCTGATCATGAAATCACTGGGCCGAACCTTCGGCACAAACCGCACTCACACTGCCGCCTTCAGCGACAGTTCACTCCTGCCCTCCAGGATAACGAACCCGCACCGATCCATGTAGAAATCAATCGTGTCGCCGGCCAGGTGCTTGGTCATCATGTCCGCTGTGTTGAGGTCGCCAGGCACCTTGACCAGCCTCGCCTTCTTCTCGTGGAATACCGTCTGTACCCACAAGTACTGCGCATGTAGATGGCGCACCTTCCCCGCGCCAAGCCGCAGCGCCATGCCGCGCCGGGCCGTCGCATCAGTCTCGATCACCAAATCCTTCTTCATGCCGAAGTCCTCACACATGCTTTGGGCTCCCAGTCCAACACTCGTCCCGCGCACGATCGCGTAGAACTCCGACTCCCCGCTCGACAGCGCTATCACCGACTGGGTGTTGGCCGTCGCCTTCAGCAAGTGAGCTCCGTGGTACAGCGCAGTGCCCGTGGTGCTCTTCCTCGTCAGTACACAACCTGCATGGTCGGAGTCACACGCCACCTTCAGGTAGTCGGGCTCCACCTGCAGAACGAACTGCTGCACGATCCTTGGTCGCCGCATCAGGTAGCGCCCGATTCGCTTCACCATCTCCATGGCTGTCTGTGTCGGCTTGCTCATCCACCTTGCTGCCTCCTTCGCCGCAAAGAGTAAATCGATCCTGTCCATCGCCAGGTAGTTAATCCTCACGCAGACGCTCCTGAACAACGACGATGCCTCGGCGGTCCCGAGGCCAGCCTAACTCTCCAGCTCCTCCGCGGCCCTCTTGATACCAAGCGACGTCGCCGACTTGCTGCCCTTGCCTGGCTCGAGCTTCAGCTGCGACAAAATGATCTCGACATGGCGAGCCTCGGCCACCCACTGCAAACACGGAGCCCCGTCCTGCACCTCGGTTAGCCAGCCGATCCGGTTGAGCAGCGCGATCTCCTTCTCATAGTTCTCGCCCCAGCCAAGCACTCCACGTTCTTCACGTCGGTCCCCTCGTCCATGCAGTCCGCGATCTCTCCGCGATCCTCCTCGGTCAGCGCCTCCTCCTGATCCTGGCAGTACTCTAGCGCCTCCTTGACGCCACTCATGATCCCTTCCAGGAAGTTGCCCAGCTTGAACGACCAGCTCGTCCACGCCTTCATGTCCGAGCGGAACACCGTTGGCTTTCCAATGCCCTTGACGCCGACAAACTGAACCTTCTGCTGCCTTGCCTCGCGATCCGCGATGACCGTTGCCTGCAGCGCCGTCATTGCCTCCAATTATTGCACTCGCTGCGTCTGCAACGTCGCCACAACGTCCCTCTGTCGCGTGAGCTCGTTCGTCAAGCCCTGAACCTGCTCGACCAGTTGCCTCAGCTGCTCCTCCGCCATTACATCTGCTTCCTGATGTCCTCACGCAGCTTCTTCGAGGCAACCTGTTGTAAGAACTGGCCCAGGTTCCCCCAGATGCGCTGCAGCCTTCGGATCCTGCGCACACTGCGCACAAGACATCGCCAGCGCCCACAAGCAGAACCCAGAACCAACCAATCCTCTTGGTCACCTCCGTCGCGACCGTCCTCTTGGTCACCTCCGTCGTGACCGCTATCGGGGCGCCGCGCGCCCGAGGGAGTGGGGCGATATGGATCGGTAGCGGGTGGAAGAGAAACCAGCTCCGCTACCATGACGATGCTATTTTGAACCAGCACGGCTGCAGACAGCAACACGCCGTCACAACCTGTTTATCAAGTATGTCTTGCTACAGAGTATCTTTGGAATATTGTTCTTTACATTTTTCGTCCCAAATCCGCCTGTAGGGGGACACGCCCGACCTAAGCTTGGAACAGTTTTCCTCTGCAAGCAACAATAAGGACCGCGCGGCGTCGCACGCGAGCCCGTGCGGGCGGCCGCCCGATTCCGCCAAGGGTTGTGCTCACTCGGAGTAGAGGAGCAGGCCGGCGATGAGGATGACCACGATGGCGAGGAACTCCAGGAAGCCCATGCCGATGAGCGTGTACGTGAACAGGTCTTCCTCCGAGGGCGAGGCTCGGACACATGCACCGGCCCTGGCCAGGCCCATCCCTGGCCCAGGATCGGTGCGCTCCCCGGCAGGATCAGCCAGCATCGACTTTTGAAATCGGAGCGGATCGGAAGGTGCCTCGGGTCGGGCCGCATCGGCACGGGGCCGGAAGCGAATCGGATCGGCCCCTCCAGGATGCACGGCAGCGCCATGGACGAACCCAATGGGCTCCACATCGGACCGTCGGCATATCGAAATCGAACCAGCTCTGGGGGTACAGAAAGGTACCAATATCCTTACTCCACAGACCTCTCCAGGGATGCACTCTGACCAGACTTTTGAGGCCAATCCAGCCGTGGCGGCAAGAGTACAGTAGTGGCATCGGAATCTCTTCCTCTGCTGAAGATCGGGCAGGCCAGAATCGGCATCGAATCGCACCGAAACTCGACCCTGCCTGGCCCAGCCTAGCATGCAAAGGCACCGCATCGACGTGGGCGTGCACTCTGGGCCGCCCGGCACCGCCCGCGAAGCGTCCCGCGCTCTGCACTGCGCAGCGCGCGCGGGCGTAGAAGAAGAAGAAGAAGAAGAAGAAGCAGAAGAAGAAGAAGCACATGAAGAAAACAAGCTGCCACGCTGTAGCCCAAAGAGTGCCCACAGAAGCCACCGAGAGGCCTCCTCAGTCTCGCTCGCAACGAGCACGCCAACAGAGCAGCAGTGATGCAAGACGGGCCGGCGGAATGAGAGAGGCGATTAGATGACAAAACGGACAATCGATTCGGCACACCCAACACGGAGTTCATGCCCCATGCTATATTGCGGCACGTAGAGATACTGGCGATTTGCGCCCTAAGAGCAACGAACGCTTCGACTCGGCGCACCCCTCACGCACTTCGTGAATGTTGGGAACTCAGCTGGCCCCCGAGACGACTCCTTGGAGCCTGAATCCGGCCCACCCTCACGCACGTCGTGCCCCATGCACCCCAAAAGGTCTTGGATTTGCAGCCAAGACCAGCAGTTCCCCCAAGGGGCGCAACTCCGCCCCCAAGCCCCCAAGGAAACTTGCAACGATTGGTACCGACCCTTCTTGTGGTAGTACTCTCTACACCCACTGGCTGCAAGCTCTGCGTGCGAGCTTCCCCCTGGGGGGCCCGCCGTGACTCCCGCCCTGCGGGCCCACTTGCAGCACGAGAAACCGTCGGACGTCCGCACCCGAGTTGTCTGGGCAGCTTCTTCGGTCGTGCAGGGCGACCCCCGGGAGCCTCTCCAGGAGCCAAAGACTCAGTGGCAGTGTGTGGTTGTTCCCCCCTCCCGTTTTCCTCGATCACCCCACCCCGCCACACTCGCCCCAGCCTGGTCCTTCCTTGGGCCCCTCTCAGGACCCTCGGCGCCCTTTCTGAAGGTTCTCTGGGCCTCGTTGCGGCCGTGCTGGCAGCCTGTCGGGGCCCACCTCGGCTCCTGAAACAGTGGGGCGGCGGTGTCTGCACCCTCGGGGGCGTTTGATTGGATCACCGAGAACAGCGTCCGCACGGACTTCGTAGTTCGGCGCCAGGTCCCCCTCCTTGGCGCGTGGAGCGCGCCAGGGGCGGCTCGCTCGCCCCGTGGCGCCCCGTGGCGAGGGGAAACGCCTCCCGACCCAGACTGCGGAGATCGAGGCTGTCCCCGCGCCCACCTGCAGGTGACCTGCAGCCATCGTTTTTCTTCCCACGAGAAGCGCCAAATGAGAAACGACGGGACTTCTCTGGCCACAGACGCGTTCTCCGACTGAAGATCGAAAGACCCAGAAACCTGAACCCCTCCTGAGCCCGAAGTGGTCCTTATCTCAGCGTCTTGCCCGCACCGGAGAACAACTATATAAGCATAAACTTTCGATGGTACGCGCACTTTTCTTGGGTGGGCGCCAGAGGCGCCTCCAGGCGGGGCCCCAGCGCCGACCGGAGAGATCCGCGCGGACGTCCGAAAGTTTGTATGATTACGTGCCGTCGTTGTGCTACCGTATGTAACGCTGAGCAGGAACGCAGGGGCCCTCCTGGCCACCCCGAGCCTGGGCCAAACACAGGCCCCCCGACCGCCCATCTGAGGAACGCCTCGAGAACCAGAGCCCCTCCCGAACCCGAAGTGGTCCATACTTTCGCGTCTTGACTGTATGCCGTTGCGCTGTCTTCTTTTTTGTCCAAGCGGGGCCCCGAGGAATCAAAGACCTCTCCCCAGGGCTGGTGCTCGTTTCATGCCGGGCCGTCGTTTGACGGTCTAGGGGCCTGACGGGGGCCCGCGGAAGCCGAGAACGACGAGCACCTTTTCCTTGATTCTGTGCAAGGCGTTGGATGCCCGGGTGCGCACAGTCGGACCTAGGACAGAAAAAACATCCACCAAAAGCAAGAAACACTCCGCCGGCCCAAACGGAAGAACCTTCGAGGGTGATCTCCCCCAGGATGCACCAGAGCATCCGAGAAGACACGAAGAACCTCAGGGTAACCTCCCCGAGCCGACTTCGATCTGACATCTCGGTCCGAGCATATGCCATTCCTTGCCCCTCGACTCGCGCCACCCGCGGGTGACCCAGACAGGTAGGGGTAACATCGGCCTGGAATCGGCGACACATCGCAGCTAGATCGGCAACATAGGCCCCCGGCAGCACATGCGCAAGGTCCTTGGCGGGGCTGGCGATGGGGCCCCTCTTGGCGATGAATGGGCGATCAATGGGACGCACAGGGACATACTAATACTATATGTCCTCCTTGGAGGCGCGCGTCCGACCCGAACATATAGTATAATTACCCATCTTGTAATAGATCGTTTCCCGAGCGGTGCGGCCAGAAAGCGCCCGCCACGACGCATATACTATAAGATTTCTCGGTGCGCGCGTCGCCCCTGGGGGGGCGACGCACACATAGTATAAGTATGTTGGGGTGACGCCGAATCAAGGGTCGATGCAACCTCCCCTGAGCCCCCCCCCCCCCCATGGCTGCCCACCAGGGTGGACCGGACGGCTTCGAACCTCCTGGGCTCCTTCATGGACGGGTTGCGCGCCATGCCCACCACCAGCGCGGCGAAGAGCTGCCCGATGCCCTGGGCACAGGACGCGCGGAGAGCGCCCACGATCTGTCCCAGATTCCCCAGGAGACCTCCAACAGTGCCTACACATATACACGTCGTTCATTTCTAATCGTGCCCATTTCCAATTGTGCTCGTTTCTAATGGTTCCTGGCCCCCTAGTGGCCAGGAAGAGGCCCAGGATAGAACAACTAGAAATGAAAGGATCTTGGCCCCCCAAAAAAACAAACAACTTGCGAATACTCAGAAATGAACGATGTGTACTGGCTCACCTGGGCGAAGAAGAGGACCATCCAAAACTTCATGATCATACTCTTTCGGAGCTCCGCGCGGATTTCTAGGATCGGCGCTGGACCCCCCTGGCGGCGCAGGCCGAACATGGCCAGGGCGAGATTTACTTCGATTTACCTGGCTTGATCTCCGCAGTCTGATCGGAGGAGAGCCATCATTAAGCCCTGCAGCACCTGAGCGCAGCCGCCGACGGCGACCATGGCGATGGCGCAGCCTAGGACGGACACACCCGCGTGGCGCTTCTCGAGGGCGCCGGGGGCGAACTTCGCCATGGCCGAGATCTGCGGGCCTCAGGACGGTAAAAGCCGCCACTTGATACAGCAAAGAAAAGAAGCACCGTGCTCCCTGCCATAACGAACCCAGACATCCGTCTGGCGTCTCGAGCAAATCCAGCGGGAAATCCCACCAGACCTTTAGGGCATGAGTGGTTCAGGGCGTTTCCTCTTCCAGCCCCTCTTCTTCCCCTTCGGGGAGGGGGCGGCCCCTCCCCCTGGTTACCCCTTCGGGGATGAGTTTGCCCACGCTTCTGCCCCTGGACCTGGACGGGGCGCCGCGCGACCCATTGGAGCGTCCAAGAAGGCCTCGGCGAGAAGGCACAACTCACACATTCTACGGTGGCCTAGGGGACCATGTTGGCCTCCTGGGGGGGCGAGGCCCTCACTGAGCCCCCCCCTTCTTTGATCGATAGCCTCCCAGATGGCCCTAAGACGGCCACCAAGGCTCCCAAGATCGCCCCGAGAAGGCCACACGAGGTACCCAGGAGGCCTCAAGAGGTCCCGAGAGGTCCCCAAGAAGCTCCTCAAAGACCCCCAAGAGGCCCCAAGAGGCCCTCCTGAGGCACCCAAGACGCTCCAAGAGGTTCCCGAGGCCGCCAAGAGGCCCCCAAGACACCCCAAGAGGATTCCAAGAAGCTCTAAAGAGACATCCGACGAGACTCCGATAGGCATCCAAGAGGCCTCTGCACTTTCTGCCCGCACTCCTCCTCCTCCTCCTCCTCCTCCTCCTCATCCTCCTCCTCCTTCTCCTCATCTTCCTAATCCGCCTATTCCTCTTCCTTCCTCCCCCCACCCCCCTCTCCCGACTCCTCTTCCTCTAATTGCTCATTCATCCTCCCCCGACTCCTCCTCTCATAATTTCCTTGCCCTTTATTCCACTGCATGCTCCTTGACACCCCTGACCAGGACAACTCGACTGGGCGTAGTCTGGATGGGCTAGTGAGGTCACGCAAAGTGTCTAACATGTTCATCGCTGTCGAACTCTCTTAGCCCTTGCTGGGCCTCGGGGCCTCCAACATAAACGACGCGGGATGAAACTATGTCCTGGGGAAGAAATCGAGAGATCGCAGACCCGCTCCTCGACACACTTGGAGGCGCCGAACGTCTGGGAACGCCAACTCAGGAACGGAGGGGCTCATCTTGCGGCCACGGCGGGCCTCGGAAACGAACAAATTCCCCGATCTAGATCTAAAGGATGGCACGGAAACCAGGGCCCCCCCTGGGCCAGAAATGGTTATTCTTTCAGCGGATCGGATAAGGAACATTTATATAAGGAGCCACTGGGTTAAATAATCCAGGGTCTGGAAGCCCATGGAACACAAATGAAGACTCGGCCATGAGTACCACCGCCGCCCTCATCAGATAAGGGACCATCTCGGTTCTGAAGCCTCGAATTTCCCCACGGCATTTTAACAACACCCAGTCCTTCGCGTGTCCCATAGGTGGCGATATCCGAGCCCTACTCTCACCAACCATCGAATCTCCGGAATCGCTGGGAAGCGTGGGTAGGGTTCAGTTTCGCCACGTGTTCGACGAATCAAGAACCATGCCCCCGCCGCCCATCGAGTTGCCTGAATCGTTGATCGGCGAGGGTAGGGTTCGGATTTTGCCGCCGATCCCAGTTCTGTTCATGCTCACCGTCTGCATGGTAGACTGATTTTCCATGCCCTGAACTGGGCCAGGAAAGCCGACAAGCCTCCTCGCGTGGCTCACACGCTCGCTACTCTTTGGCAGGTCCGCGAGGACTTGTCGGGTCGGCACTGGACCTGAAGACGAGCCTAGGATAAGGCACCAAATCTAAACGGGATACATCGGGGAATCGAGAATATATCGGCCTCCTCGCTTGGCTCCCTCGCTCGCTGGCTTTCGCAGCTCCGCGCAGATTTGTCTGGTCGGCGCTGGGCCCCCCCCTTCCTGGCGCGCGGAGCGCGCCAATGGCGACATCCAAGAAATCCGCGCAGACCTCAGAGAACTTGTGTATTCTCAATGCTGTCTTTAGGGCGGGCTTCTCGGGCTCAACTGGCTCACTCGGTTTTCGATGGTGTTCATCATCGTCATCATCGTCACCATCATCATCAACAGCATCATCATCGTCATCGCCAGCGTCATCATCATCATCACCTGGTCGTCTTCTTCATCGTGATCATCGTCCTCGCCACCTCATCTTTATCGTCGTCGTCATCACCGTCACGATCATCATCATCCTCGTCGGCGTCGTCCTCCAGGATCGCCAGAGAACCGCCGACCTTCGGCGGAGGGCGGAGATGCGACCTACGCTTCCAGGAAGTGGGCCGCAGCAGCAGTCTGGGGCAGGGCTGTTCGGCGCGCAGGGTTGGAGGGCCGCGCTGCGGGCAGCGCGGCTGAGAATAGGTCTCAGTCCCTGCTTCGCGGCGCATCGGCAGCCGCGGCCCCAGAAGGCGCTGCCGCGGCTCCGCGGGGGGAAGGCACTTTTTTCAACTGATCGCGATCATCGAGAGTCGAGCTCTGGGCCAAGAGCGGGCTGGACTGTTGCAGTATGACGCGGTGCCGACATTCGAAAGTCGAGCTCGACGATGAGGGCTGGAGGAGGCAGGAGCAGACGGGGGAGGACGGGGGGAAGCAGATGGCAATATTTTTTCAACCGGTCGACATCGAGAGTCGAGCTCCCGGTCAAGAGTATAGTATCTCTCTCGCCGCCCGCGATGGCTGGTCGGGCGCGGCACTGCGGGGCGTTGGGGCGGCTGTCCTGCGGCCACTTATAGGCGTTGGCGCGATGTCCTGCGGCGCGCTGGTCAGCCTCACTTCGTCGAGCACATCCGTGAGGTCAGGGAGCGCCGCGGGGGCGTTGGCCAAGTGCTCGGCCACAACGTGGTTCACGACGTCGAAGAACTCGACAGGGCCAGGCGCGGCGTCGATCCTCCGCGCCCTGAACTCCCGAAACACGTCGGAGCGGGTCATCACGGCGATCAGCAGGTCGCGTTTTCCTTCGGGCTGCTGCTTGAGGTACTCGTTGGAGAATGTGTGATCGCAGCGCTCGCGGCGGTGCACGTTGCGATGCAGGGCAGCGAGGGTTCCCACGTAGAAGGACCCAGGCTTTTGCTCGAGGTTGAATTGTTGCTTGTCTTCATTCTCCACTTCCAAAGTGCGTGTCCCCCACAGGGTGACGGCCGCATGCAGCAGCGAGCAGCCACCGTCTGTGTGCCATCCACCGTCTCGCGCGCCTGGTGCCATGAGCTGGATCGACGCGTGCGCGAAAGCGTTGTCGGCGAAGTCCTCTTCCACGATGGGCTTCCCGTTCAGCTTGACGAGGTCTTCTGGCATGTTGTCGAGGGCGACCGCCGAGCGCAATTGGTCTCCCAGCTGTTGCAGCCAAGGGCGCCACTTTTTCTTCAGCGCTCGCACGACTGCGGCCGAGCGCTCGGACGGGATTATCTGCAACTTCTTGTCCCTGTTCAGGCTGCGGCGCATCGGGGGGTCCTTTTCTCGCCCACGATGCCTGGGATCTCGGTTTTTTTTCAATCCTTTTTCGCCTCATCCCCTCGAACGCATCAGGAGTGGGTTGCTCCCGTGTCCACGCGCTCCTTGGCCATGCCGCCCCAGCAAGGGTCGTCTTGCAAAAAGTGCAGCAAGTCTGGGTCGAGGTCTGTCTCCGCTATCGTTCCGGTGCCAGTCTTGCCCCGCTCCATGTTCACGGTGATCTGCAGCTTGCCAGGCGGCTGCGTGAAGCCAGACAGCCTTGCCCGTGTGAGGGTCAGTCTGTGGCCTGGCTGCCACTTCAAACAGTCCTTGATGATGGACATGAGGCCTGCGGGGCAGCCTTGGAAGCCTGCCGATGCATGGAAGCCTTCGTAGCGTTTCGGGTCGCTCTTCTCTTTCGCTGTTTCAGCCGCTATCCAGGCCGCACCCTTCTGACCGAACCATCTCTCAAAGAAAGGGAAGGAATCCAGAAACGAGGCTGCGGTCTCGACGCCAGGCACATCGCTGCTGAGTGGAAACCCCATCGATGCCGAGTGGAAGTCTCCCGCAGCCTCCTGGCCAGGCAGCCCCGCGCCCTGCCTGATGGCATCGATGAATTCTTTACCGGCGACCTCCTTTCGCCGCTCACGCGGGTCTTCTTCAGCTGACGCGCAGATCAACGGCCAGCGCGAGTACAACTCCGCGGCCACGCACCCGAGGGGCCACATGTCCAAGTCTTCCAGGAAGCGCAGGTTCCCCAAGAAGACATCTGGCGGCCTGTACTCGGGCGTGGTTACACCGACGTCGGCGTTGCTGTCGCTGGGGCGCAGCTTCTTCACCAACCTGCGGCGGGGGTCCGTCGGCCCCACGCGGCCGAGATCGCCGAGCACCACCGGCGGAGAGAGGCGGACGGAGGAGAGGGGGGCGACGGCGACCTCCAGGGGGGAGGGAAGAGAGTTGCGACAGGACGACAGCCTCATGGGGGAAGGGTAGACACCGCCCTGAGTAGAACTGAGATGTGAGTTCAAACATGCGATGCCAGAGCTCAATTTCTGACCTAACATGCTCCGTATAGCTATGTTAGATCACAAATGTGACCTAACATGCTAAGTTAGATCACAATTTGTGCTCTAACATGCTGCGTTAGATCACAGATGTTATCGGACAGGCCATGATATTTCACACTTTGTGGTCTAACATGCTCTGTTATATCACAAATGTGATCTAACATGCCATGTTAGATCACGCTTTGTGATCTAGCATGCTATGTTAGATCGCAGATGTGATCTAACATGTCATGTTAGATCACACTTTGTGATCCAACATGCTCTGTTAGATCACACATGTGATATAACATGCCATGTTAGATCACACTTTATGATCTAACATGCCATGTTAGATCACACTTTGTGATCTAACATGTCTTGTTTGATCAAAAATTGTGCTCGAGCGTGCTATGTTATATCGAACCTGTGATCTAACATGCTATGTGAAATCACAAGTTGTGCTCTAACATGCTATGTTAGGGCTGAATTGCTGCTCTAACATGCGATGTAAGAGCTCATATTGTGCTCTAGCGTGCTTTGTGATCGATCCGAGCACCTCGAAGCACCTCGGGATATGGTACTGGAACTCCAGCTTGCTCTGGATGGCAGGATTGATGAGGTCCCATTCGCCAATCTGCCGCTTTGTCAACGCCTTTCTCGAAGCAGCCGCGCACGCACATCGATCCTCGCATCAGGATGTTGGCGGGCTTGAGGTCGCAACGGACGCAGCCTTGAGCCTTTGTCGTGGAGGAAGCCAAGCACAGCGATCACGCTGTTCACGCTGAGCGCGGGGGAACTGGCCGATCGGGCGTGGGTCCGCAAAGACATTGCTATGATCACAAGCAGCAGGAAGTGACATTAAGAGATGGAACCCCGGCTGGCGACGGCCGTCGCACGCCGGCGCGCCCTTCCGACAGAGGGCGGAGGAGGAGCAGGAAGAGGGTGATCAGGGGCAGGAGCAGGCGGAGGAAGGGGATGCAAGGACAGGGGAGGGTGAACGCCAGGGCCATGAGCAGCCGTTTCAGCCAGGAGGCAAAGGGATGCAGGAGCAAGAAGGATAGGGGATGGGAGAGCTTGCATCCAGGAAGTAAGGGGGAGGGGAGCTGGAGAGCACGCGAAACACTCATCCACGAGATGAGCGTGGCCTGAGTTCCTGCGAGAGCAGCCCAGCCTGCAGACGATTGTTGTGACGCCGGGGCGCGCAATCTTGTCAACGCAAGCATCCTTCATAGAATTTAAGGCGCGCAGAGCGCGCTTTGCAGCGAAACGCGCAAGCGCGCGGCCAGCGAAGTGCATTCATTCCGAGCAAATCTCCTGCGGGGTGCCGTGGAATTCGAAAGTGCCGCAGTGGGCAGCAGATTAGCACGCTGGCCTCGCTGGCGACGTCTGCACTCGCTTGGCGGCTGAACACTTAAAAAGAGTGGGGTCGCTGTTGCAGCCAATGCCTGGTCAAGCTGTCCGCGGGGCTCGCCCGAGGTTGCAGCGGTCTAAGCTTCGCGGATGCGGCCCTGTGGCCCTGTGACACTGCGAAGCTCCGCCAATGCCGCAGCAGTCTCAGTATCATCCTCGTGGACCGGCGCGGGCGGCTCCATGTCTGCGTCCGACTCCGCCTCGCACATCCTCTCGGCCGCGCTGCTCCACTTGTCCTGCGCAACCAGGGGCGCGACCATCTTCTACAGAGGCTGCGGGTGGGGCCTCCTGTGGTCTCGCCCGCCCATGTTTACGTAGACATTGATCAGGATGCCGAAGATGTCACGACGAAAGCAGCGGCCGTTGCAAGGCCTCCAGTTGTGGCGCGCTTGGAGGCCGCCGATCCAGCACCTGTTCCCCTGGCGGGACCAGTCCCACTCTGCGTGGCGCACAAAGTGGGCGTAGTACTGGTGAGTCGGCTGGACGCGGCAGAACGCGACGTCCCCGACGGCAATGGGGGACCCGTCCTTCTCGATGATGTGGGGGGGCCCGTCCATCGCTGTTATAGCCTGGATCGGGTGGAAGAGGCAGTGGTCGCCCGACTGCACCGGGGGCCACGCGCTGTTCCCCGAGCTCGGGTAGGAGACGGGAGCGCCCGCCACGAGGCGCTCCATTATCATCCCGTTCCTCTTTGTCCCGAAGCCTCATCTCCTTGTCCCGCGCGTCGGGGTCATTGTGCGAGTTCGGTGCTCTCGCCCAGTCCGCGCGCCACGCCTGCGCCGCCTCATGCGGGCTTGACAACACCAAGGGTGGGATCCGATTCGGTTTCGGGGGCAGCTGGGCGGCCTGCGCTGCAGGCATCACGGCGATCCGCTCGTATTCCGTGGGGTCCTTCCCACGCAAGTACGCTGGTACGTCTTGGCTGTTACGGGCTGTCGCAGCTGTTTGCCACTTGAGAGTACTGCGGGCCGCCGCCAGCTGATCCCAGCCCGCCAAGTCCTCGTCGCACTGGCGTCGTGCAGCCTCCTCCGCCTCAAACTGACCTGCCTTCGCAGCCGAGACGGTCGTGCTCCGCCGATATGCCCCAATGTTGCGACTCCGCTCAGCCTGCACGTGTTCCTGCCGCTCTCGCTCTTCCTGGTCGGCGAATCCAAAGCTATGCGCGTCCATCTCTGCCCAAACCTGCGCTCGCGGCAGCGGTGCCCCGCGGGGGCCCCGCGGCGGCGGCGGCGCCGCCTCCGGCGGCGGGACGTGATGGGGAAGGCGCTTCGGCGCTGGTGCTGGTGCGATCACGCCAGGGCCCGGATGGGACGCCGCCATGGGTGGACCCAATGGCGGTCGGCTCACGGGCCGCGCTTTCGGTGCTATTCCGGACGCCGTGGCTGGACCCAGCGTTGGTCGCGTCGACGGGGGCCTCAGTTTCGCTGATGGCCCAGGCGATGGCCCCTGGCCTGGAGCACGCAAGTGGTCAGGCGGCTCAGGCGTCTTCGGCTTCGCCCTGGGGAGGCCGTTATCCTCGGGGAAGTCCTGCTGACCCCTCTTCTTCTCCCGCCGCGGCGCGTATGCCTGCCACTTCCGATGATCTGCAGATGGCGTAGCCGACGGTGATCCTGAAATAGGTGGCGCGACAGGAGCACGACAGGCCGCTCCAGGCATCAAGAGCGCAGGCTCATTACGCAGCACGTCCACGGGAGCTGTTGCAGCTGACGATGCCCCAGCCGACGCTGCCCCGGCCTGCGTCCGCGCCGTCGACTCTCGGCTGGCTCTCACCAGCGCCTCCCCCTGCTCGCGCATTTCCTCCTGGACGAGCTGGGGATCACGTCCCCCGCCCGCCTGCTGGCGCATCTCCTCGCACTGGTAGGCATAGTACTGGATATCGCCGCAGCCCCAGTTCTGCGGTGGGCCCGAGCCGCTGGATGCCACGCCGTCCTCCTCGGCAAACTCGCCCTCCCCCTCAGGGATAGCGCCGTCGCCCTCATCCATCGGGCTCTCCTCATGCGCCTCCGCCTGTGGCGCTGGAGGAGCGCGGCTCGGACGAGGTCGGCTCGGGGCGCGGCTCGCCCCAGCGCGGCTCGGACGAGGTCCGACGAGCGCGGCTGGAGGAGCGCCCCCCTCGGGCTCCGCGTCGCGGGGCCCCGCGGCGCCGTCGGGCACCGTGGGGCCCGGGTTGCCTGAGGGCCCAGCTGTTGCAGCCATAGGTTGAGCTCGGCCGTGGAGCCACAGAGCTGGCGCCGTCGGCGGTGGAGCTGGCGCTTGTCGATGTTGCCGAGGCCTCTGGACTGTGATATTTGGCGGAGGCGGGGGATGGGCCGCCTCGTGCATTATCATGTGGGCGTTCCACGCGCGCTCCTCCTCGCTCATCTGCCGCACTGCTGCGCCACCAAGGCCTCCGTGAGGCCCCGACTGATTTTCCCAGACCCCTTCCCTGTCCCTGACCATCTGGCCGCGGTCGTTCAAACTGCGCATCTTGTAAGCGATCCAGCGCGCACGGCGCTCACATTCCAGAGCTGCTTCTCTGTCGCCAACCTCTGCTGCATATCCCCGCAGGATCCTGTTTCGCTCGACTTGCTCGCGCAAGCCCTTGCGGTAGTTCTTCAGGAACTCGTAGTTGCCGGCCTGAAGGCTAGCCAAATCTGGGGGTGGGGCTGTGGTACAACAGTGCCCCAGAGTGCCACCATATGGGAGCTCGAACATGCTATGTTAAGGCTCACAGGTAGATCTAACATGCTCTGGCATGCCATGTTAGAGCTCACATTCTGATCCAACATACTACGTTAGATCTCCATTGCTACTCTAACATGTTATGTTAGATCTTCACTTCCACTCTAGCATGCTATGTTAGATCACAATTCTGATCTAACGTGCTATGTTAGATCACACTTTGTGATCTAACATGCTAGGTTAGATCGCACATGTGATCTAACATGATATGTTAGATCACACTTTGCGATCTATCATGCTACGTTAGATCTCAACTTGAGCTCTAACATGCTATGTTAGAGCTCAATTGCGGCACGCCCCAGACACGCCTCCTGCTTCTGCGAACGGACCCCCTGCGCTTCCTATCCCAAGTCATATAGAAGCTCACATAAATCCTCCATTTCCTCCCCCCCACAACCGCTGCCCCTGGGCGGGGCCATCCAGGCGCGCTGAGCGGCCTCCTAGACGACAGCCGGCACCCATGTTGGGCGCCAGCGGGAGGCGGCGGCCACCCATTTTGGGATGGTTGTTGCGTCACTCCTCCGCCTCCTCCTTGTATATATGTATATATATATATATACATATATAGTGTCGGAGTGAGGCGAGAGGGGCGGGGGGCACCACAGCTACCCTGGATTTGGCTGGCCTGACCTCGCGAGGCCAATATTCCTGGCCGCCCTTGCCCTTGCCCTTGCGCCCCTGGCCCTTGCCCGCGCCGCCCTTGCCGCGCCGCCCATCTGCTGCGCCGCTGCAGCCGAAGAGGGGGCGCGGCAGCCTGGGGGTCGGGCGCGCAGGCCCGGCGGTCGAGCAGACAGCTGCGGAGACGAGCGAGAGAGAGGGAGGTCGCTCAAAAGGTTTCACTCGGGATCGTTCGAAAGGTTTCACTCGGGATCACTTGGGATCGCTCAACAGGTTTCACTGTCGGCGGGGAGCTGTTGCAGCTGTTGCACTGTCGGCGGGGAGCTGTTGCAGCTGCTGCAACTGTGGCCAGAGGGGGAGATTGCGCTGCGCCGTTGCAGCCGTCGGCGGGGATCGCCCCCACGGTTTCGTTGAGGACCGCCGGGAGAAACGCGAGAAGACCGTGGACTGTGCGGCGCGCCCAAAGCTGAGGCAAGCGCAATGAAATACGACCCCCCTGCCCACACCTGCCTTGCCCTGCTCGCCTCTCCGACGCTCTGAACCCCAATCCCCCCGCCCCCGCCCCTGGCAGCCGGCGACCTTGAGGCCCCCAGCGGCGGGCGGCGCCGCCGACGGCAGCGGCGCCCCTTGGGGGCGCGGGGGGCGCGGGGAGGGATGGGCGCGGGGGGCGCGGGCAAGAGGCCACTTTGGCTCAAGTGGCCGCTTTGGTGCGCAGTGCCGAATCAGTTTGGAGCAATCGTCTCGTTGCGCCTCGTGAAGGCGGCGCAGCCTCCAGCCTCTCTTGTCGCGTCTCGTGAGGCGGCCAGCGAGGTTGGCATCATAAATGCTGTGTCTTTGAGACGGAGACGATATTTTCTTCTTTATTTTCTGAACTATGAAACGGATGCGATCTTTTTTCCTGAACACCTCCTTGCGACGGGCTATGGGGCGGAAGGTTTTCCCCCCCCCCCCCCCTTTCTTCTGAACCTCCTTGCGCTCTCTTAGCCTTCCTAACTACTGCCAGGGCACCGTGCTGCAACGGACGCGTCGAAGCGCAGAATCAAATTCTTCGGACTGTTGTAGATCTGTTTGCAGGCCTTCTTGACCTCCGCCTCGTCTCCTGAGCGGCGCAAAGCGCAAGCCCGCTGCGCCAGTCGGCGCATGTCTTTGGCATGCTTCTTGAAGAACCTGCAGAGCTTCTTGGGGTCCAGGTAAGAGATCACGCACCCACTCGGCGCCTCGGAAAGGGCTCGCAAAATGCGGGGCAGTGTAGGGAGGTCTGCTTCGAGAGCCGCTGTTACAGCGACATAGTAGCTGTTGTTAGAGCTCCGAAGCTTCTCGGTGTACTGAATGCCTCCCGGAGAGCCCCGCTGTGCAAAATCAGTGGGCGTCGTGTAGAAAGCTCCCGTGAACGCCGCTGCAATCTGAGCGGCGCTGCCGAAGTCTGTGTCGGACGTGGCAGCCAACGCAACGTTCCCCTTCCTCCGCGCTGCGTGGCTGTCCTGCTTGGCCAGGCGTCTCAGGAAGTTCACGGGATCGTAAACCAGCTGGAAGCGCAAGCGCTGCGCCCTGCGATGCGCTGCCGCCTCCCCCCTGCGAACCAGCATGAGGCCAGGGGGGCGGGGCGCGCGGGGGCCATGTAGGCGTCGCGGCCGACGGGTCCTGGCCCGGCACTGCGCAAGACTTTCTTCTCCCGCGCACTCCTGGCCTCGGCGGCGGCCTTCGCCCCTGCGAGATTGCGCTCTCGCACCTCGGCAACGGCGGCCGCGACCGATGCAGCCGGGCGGACTGGATCTGCCGCGCTCGCCTGGGCCGCATCCTGCGCCGCCGCAGCGAGATCTGGGCCGGCCTCCGCGAGAAGGCGAGCGCGCTTGCTCGGGGAAGCGGCCGCCATGGCGTCGACGGCAGCTGCTCTCTTGCGGCCGAAGCCCACCTCTGTCCGACGCTCTGGCCGAGGCTCTCTGGTGGTTCCCTTGTCGCGCCTCTCGGCCCTCCTCGACGTCGTTGCGATCTTCCCCTGGAGGCGCCCATGCAACTTGAGCACTTGTCTGTGCCGGCGCGCGCTGGCAGAGCTCTTGCCCCGCTCCTGCTGGCCCAGCCACGCGCGCAAAAACTTGCCGGGGGGCGCTTCGTCCACGAGCGTGCACTCCTCAACGGTAACGTCCAAGATTCGAGCCCTCGCGGGGCACTGCGCCTCAGAGAAATGGCGGAATCGCCGCCCCACGTTGCCCGTGCTCCAGACCAGGAAGAGCTCCACGAGACTGCGGCCGATGGCGAGCTCAGGCCAGTGCGCAGCAGCGCGGCCCCAGGCCTGCCGCGTGGTGCCCCCGCCTCGGTGATGCTCCTCGGCGCGCCTCAAAATTTGCCGCAGCTGGGGGGCTGCCCGCTGCTCCAGAAGGTTTGCCTCGCGGCAGATGCGCTTCAAGCAGGCCCCAGCTTCTGTCGCGCGCTCCGTTGCGCCCGCGTCTGTCGCAGACAAGGGGGAAAGGCAGTCGAAACGCAGTAAATTCGTGCAACCATGAGTGCTCTGGCCGATGCAGCTTCATGTTCTCCTTCACGTTGGCAACGATCTTCTGCGCCCGTCGAATAGCCGCATTGAGGGCATCGCGGGCTGGGCCCTCCGTGCGCCAATCGCCGAGGCCCACCTCCTGGGCGCCGTTGCCGCACGGGCAGCGCGGCGTGCGCCGCGAAAACCGCGGGGCCTCGCCCGTGAAAGTGGAGAGCATGCCCACAACCGCCCCCTGGACGAACAGCGTGTCCAGCCTTGAGATGAAATCGTTGGCCCTAGCTTGAACGCTTGCAGCGTCGGGGTTGCTCTCGTCTCCGGTGGAGACCGAGGAGTAGTGCTCCGCGCACAAGTCCGCCAACAACGCCCCCAGGAGCAGGCGCGAACTGTTCTCGCCCCCGAGCCCTTCCAGGAAAGATCGGGCGAGAATGCGCCGATCTTGGTCACTCCCCTGGGACTCCTCTCCGAGCGCATGGAAGATAACTCTCCAACGCCGGCTCTCCCGTGCCCAGGGCCTCGCCCGACTGTTGAAACGCTGGGGGGCCCATCCGAAGTTTTTGACGAACGCGGCGTCGTCTGCCAGCTGTTGCACGCCCACTTTGTTGCAGCGCGCGGTGGAGTTGGTCAGGAACTTGGGCAGGCTCGGCGGCTTCTTACCCGTGACCAGCAGCTGGTCCGTCATCGTGATCTCGCTGTCCTCTTTCATGGAGTTGGCCAGGAGCTTCTAGGCCGAATGCGCCTCGTCCCACGCGTAGAATGCCGGCCCAGGGAACGCGCGCGTTGCGAGCAGGGGAACAGATAGATCAGCCCCATCGCTGCACCACGCCCGCATCTCCCCTCGCACGTGCTTGTGCAAGTCCACGCCCAGTTCCCCGCCCGCCGTCTGGCACGCGCGACGGACGCACTCTTCCAGCATGGAAGCCTTGCCGTCGCCGCCCATGGCCCGCGGGAGCTCCCGCATCCCGATCACCCGCTCCGCAATCCAGGGCCCTTGGGGGCCCAGCTGCTCCAGCCAGCCCGCCTTGAGACCGTGCGCGGGGAGAAAGTCCAGAGCCTTTGGGATCGACCACAACGCCGCGCCAATCTCGACTTGGTGCGTGCGGTCGAGGCCGTCCGCAGCCAAACGAAAAACAGCGCCCTCTTTGAGAATCCCCTGCGCCACGATCTTCTCGCACTGAGCCAATGTGGCCACCACCTTTCGGCGCTGCTGAAAAGATTCCAAAGCTGCGCGGTCATGCCCGCGGAGCGCACCCCGCCAGACATCGAAACTTCTGAAGGAACTGGGCGTCTCCTAGAGTGCACGGGCGGCGACCGCTGCGCGGCCGCCAACGCGCTGGTCGGCGGCGTGGACGACGACGGGCGCCTGCGCCGCGGCTGTTGCAGCTGTTGCAGCCGTTGTGGGGCCTTCCACTCGAACCTGCCGTTGTGCGCCTTCCGCTCGAACCCGCTCTTTCCACGCCGCCTCTGCTGCCTGCTGCTCCTCGCCCTGTGCGTGCCGCGCGAGGTTCTGGCGACGGCCGAAACTTCCGGCGCCTTGGCCAATGGTGGATTGGCAACGAGGGCCCTTGAACGCCGAGCAAAACAAACATATTGCATATCTACCACCTACGCAGCCTATCCAAGTTTCAGGCTTCAGGGTGACTGGATTCGTCGCAGACAGAGAGGCGCTCCACTTTTCTTTGTTTTTTCCAAAACTTGCAAGCGCCGCGCGTCGTGACGTGCTTTGGGTAGTTGTGACTGGCGACGTGCTCCTCCAGGGTCATGGAAACAATGTCGACCTTCTCGACTACTTTGCTCGGGGCGGTCTTCGCAGCCGCGGCTGACTCGGCGCTGGGGCCCGGGTCCTCGTCGGAGCCGCTGTCGGAGCCGCTGTTGGAGTCGCTGTCGGAGCCGCTCTTGGAGCCGTCGGCCTCGGCAACTCCGTCGGCGTCGGCAACTCCGTCGGCGTCGGCAACTCCGTCGGAATCGTCGGCGTCGGACGCTCCGTCAGCGTCGGCGCCCGAGCTGTTGCAACCGCGGCTCGACGGGGCCGCTCTCGATGAGGCCCTCGACGAGGAACAGGCCGCAGGGCTCGAGGGGGCCGCTTTCGACGAGGCCGCAGGGCTCGATGGGGCCGCAGGGCTCGACGAGGCCTGAGGGCTCGAGGGGGCCGCTTTCGACGAGGCCGCACTCGCCGAGGCCGCAGTGCTCGATGGGGCTGCCGCTTTCGACGAGGCCGCACTCGCCGAGGCCGCATGGCTCGATGGGGCCGCAGGGCTCGATGGGGCCGCAGGGCTGCTCGATGGGGCCGCGCGCCTGGACGAGGCCGCGCGGCTCGACGAGGCTGCGCGGCTCGAGGGGCACGGGGACGCGGGCGCGCTGGAGGACATGGCCTTGACCCAAGTGCTACGGACGTTGATGATGATGATGATGATGATGATGATGATGATGATGATGATGATGATGATGATGATGAATGTGATTGTCGTTCGTCGAAGGATCATCAGCATCATCATCAGCTCCACCATCATCATCATCATCATCATCATCATCAGCATCATCATCATCATCATCATCAACATCATCGTCATGATCATCATTGCATCCTCACTATCACCATCACCATCATCATCACCATCTTGAAAGACCTTTACGATGATCCGCATCGACATCATCACTACGATAGCCACCATCATCACCATCACCATGACCATCACCACGGGGGGGGGCTCAACTAACTCAACTAAAACCCGCCCTAAAGACAGCCAGATGAGAGGGGGCGGAACAATCGATGTATTGTCCCTGGCGGCGTGGCAAAAGTGGCAACCCGACCAACTGATTTTGCTTGTGGTATTGTTGCGTTGCCGTCGACCTCGCCCGTGACCCGCCTGCGACGCGCCCGCGACCCACCCCGCGCCCGCCCCGTCACTCTATCCGCAATTGCGGGGTGCTGCGTTTTCGAAGGTCTCCGTTCTGATCATGCTTCACGCCACCTGGTGATGGTAGACTGATTTTCCACCTATGCCCTAAACTGGGCCAGGAAAGCCGACAAGCCTCCTCGCGTGGCTCCCTCGCTTGGGAATCGAGCGTTTATACTCCTTTTCCCCGTCCCCCCCCCTGCCCCTCTGAATGTTTTCTTCCCAGAGGAGGGGGTGAGAGGGAGAAGGCGGTGGATCTGTATCGTTTTCCTCCTCCGATCGCTCGTTGAATTCCGGAGGTCCGCGCGGATCTGTTGGGTCGGGACCTGAAGATCAGGCCAAGACAGGCACCACATCTGAACAGGAGAAGTCGGGGAATCGAGGATGTATCGGGCGCCGCGGCCATCCCAGAGCGCTCTGGAACGCTTTGAAACTGCTTAACCCTGTCCTATCCCCGCCCGATCGGCGCTGAACCTTCTCCCCTGGCGCGACTCTCGCGCGCCAGGGGAGGCGCCGCCGTGGGCATCCTGGCGCGCGAACCCGAAAGGTCCGCCCAAACCGGTGGCTCTTCTTGCTCGCGTGCCCTTGTTCCCAATCGGCAGGTTAGGGCTGCGAGGTCTCGCACACCCAATCGGCAGGTTAGAGCAAGGCTCCCGATCCGCCTCGCACACCCTGCACACCGCGGCCGTCATGCCCAAAGAGTGCTCCCTGGGGTACACCGCCACGCGCCTTCGACGAATGGCGACGGCACCACACCGCGGCCGCCAGGCCTAGAGTGTGCCGGTGGTCCCTGGAAAGCGCTTTCAATTTTTCGCGACAGCGGGCTTTACCGGCCCTGCCGCCCCCCCCCACCCCACCTGGTGACGCCACGATTCGTGCTGGCCTCCGGGGCCTCCCTGGATCTTCCTGGACCTTTCCAGACGGCGCCAGCGCGAAGCCTGACCACGTTACCGGCCCCACGCCCCCCTCCCCCCCCTCCCCGCGGTAACGCCCGCTACCGCCGGCGAGTATGAACACGCGGTCCTGGGGACGCCGCCCCGCGCCCTCGGGTGGGGGCTCGCCCGGAGCAGGCTGCTGATGCTCTGTTTCTCTCCTCGAGGCCTGAAGATGACTTGGTCGTCTTGTTCGCCTGGAGCGCCGGGGAGGAGAAGAAGCGGCAGGCCAGGACGCTCGTGGCCTCCGTCCTGGTGGCGCGGGCCGCGGCCGGGAGCAGGCGCACGGAGCGGGCGATCTGGAACATGGCTGGCGGCGGTGGCGCGCGGGGCGGTTTCGTCGGCTACGCGCAGCGAGTGGCCCTGGGCAAGGGTGGTCTCTGGCGCCCAGCTCTCGGTCAAACCAGCCTCGAGCATATTCTTATCCCTGAGATCGACAAGCCGAAAGGCGATGCCGATCACAGGGTTGCGCCCTCAGTAACCGACGGGGAACCCCTAAGATCGGCATCGGGATGAGGCGATGTCATTCATAGGGATAGTGGATAGGGATGGGAATATGTTTCGCGCTGATGATCTGGGGGGGCACTACCAAAGGTCACTCTGGCCAGGGGCCACTCTTGCGTGCAGCAAGCTCTGGCGGGCTGGCGCGGGGCGAAGCCTGGCAGACCGACCTTCGCCGGGAATCCCCGGGCCGATGCGGCGGCGGAGGGAGATCATGGGGCATGTCGAGCAGGGGCCCATGGACACACAAAGAAATAGACGCACATGGCAAAATTCCTAATCTTTTCCATATGTTCTGGATGATCGTGTTCCCCCACTCCCCATATATATATATATATATATATATATACAAATATATATACACATACATACATACACACACACTACTTCCGCAGGCCGGAAAAAACCCTTGAGCCCCATATGTCGGAAGCGACGCGCCGTTCAGGTGAGCGGATACATGTAGCGCTCTCTTCGAGGTTGGGTCGATACGTTATGGTTGGAGGTGCGGGTGTTGGCCGGGCCCGCTGTGGCGTTCGAGCAAATGGGAGGACTTTCGGGAAATGACCAGGCCCGGGGTGGCGCTCGAGCAACCACATGTTATGGGAGAAGTGTAGGGAGGTGGCTGGGCCCGCTGTGGCGCTCGAGCTTCCGACTTCGACAGTTTGCTTGTGTGTCCTCGCCCTCCCTCATCCCTTCCTCTCCTCCTCCTCCTCCCCCTCATTTCTCCGCTCCTCCTCCCACCTCCTCCCTCCTCCTCCTTCCCCCTCTTCGTCCGTCTGCCTCCCTCCTCTCTTCTCCCTCCTTTCTCTCCCTCATCCTCCTTCTCCTCGTCCTTCCTCCTCCCCCGTTTTTTTCGCCTGACTATTTATCCTCTCTCCCCCCCTGCGTCCCCTCTGTTCTCCTCCCGCCTCCTCTTGCCTCTTCCCTCATCCGTCCCCTCGTCATCCTGGGAAGACAGCCCTCCCCCGTATAATCATAGCATGGGTATGCATATCCACAGCTCCGTGGATAGCATGATGTTTCACTTGCGGTGTTCCGCGGATCCCATTACCCCTGGGTCCCGGATGTTAGTTACTGCTGAATCGTAGTATATATGTATTTCCGGGAAATAAATGGATCCATCGTTTTTTCACGTTCAGGAAACTGGATCCGCGCAGCGCAGAAATAGGATCCACGAAACTCTCCCACACCCGAAAACAAAGGGATCCAATTGGATCCATGGGTGTTCTCATATTTTTCATCCAAGGGGAAAAAACTTTCGGCCTGGGGATGCAGGATTTCGCACCCCTTCCGATTTAACACCCCTTACGTAACGGGGGAGACGCAGTTCGAAATCCCTCTGCAGGATTTCGCACCCCTTACGATTTAGCACCCCTTACGTAGGGGGAGGCGCAGTTCGAAATCCCACTTCCGCAGGCCGAGAAAAATTCCTTTTGAACCCCACATGTCGGAAGCGACGCGCCGTTCAGGTGAGCGGATACATGTAGCCCTCTCTTCGAGGTTGGGTAGATACGTTATGGTTGGAGGTGCGGGAGTTGGCTGGGCCCGCTGTGGCGTTCGAGCACATGGGAAGACTTTCGGGAAATGGCAGGGCCCGGGGTGGCGTTCGAGCAGCCACCTGTTATGGGAGAAGTGAAGGGAGGTGGCCGGGCCCGCTGCGGCGCTCGAGCTTCCGACTTGGACACTTTGCTTGTGTGTCCTCGCCCTCCCTCAGCCCTTCCTCTCCTCCTCCTCCTCCTCCTCCCACTTCCCCCCTCCTCCTCCCACCTCCTCCCTCCTCCTCCTTCCTCCTTCGTCCGTCTGCCTCCCTCCTCTCTTCTCCCTCCTCCCTCATCCTCGATCTCCTCCTCCTCCTTTTCCTTGTCCTTCCTCCTCCCCCGCTTTTTCCCCTGATTATTGATCCTCTCTCCCCCCCCTGCGTCCCCTCTGTTCTCCTCCCACATCCTCTTGCCTCTTCCCTCATCCGTCCCCTCGTCATCCTGGGAAGACCGCCCTCCCCCGTATAATCATAGCATGGGTATGCATATCCACGGCTCCGTGGATAGCATGATGCTTCACTTGCGGTGCTCCGCGGATCCCATGTCCCCTGGGTCCCGGATGTTTATTATTATTATTATTATTATTATTACATATGTATTTCCGGGCAATCAATGGATCCATCGTTTTTTTCACAGTAAGGAAATTGGATCCGCGCAGCACAGAAATAGGATCAACGAAACTCTCCCACACCCGAAAAGGGATCCAATTGGACCCATGGGTGTTCTCATATTCTTAGTCCAAGAGGAAAACACTTTCGGCCTGGGGATGTAGAACCATCGCGCGCGCGCTTCGCGCGCGCTCAGATTCTAGCAGGCCCCAGGCCTTGACGAATTCACTGCTCCACTGAAGTAGTGGACCACAGTCCACGCATGCCAATCTGCATTCCGAAAAGCCTTCGAGGAAAATGGTTGTGTAGGGGGGCGGAGGCCGTATGAATCGGGTTCCCAGAAGGCCTTCTGGGAGCATGGGTTTGGGAGCGTCTTGGGGAGCATGTTGGGGCGTACCGTCGTCGTCGTCGTCGTCGTCGTCGTCGTCGTCGTCGTCGTCGTCGTAATGTCGTCGTCGCCTATTGGGGCGCGCCGTCGTCGTCGCCGTCGTCGCCGTCGTCGTCGTCGTCGTCGTCGTCGTCGTCGTCGTCGTCGTCGTCGTCGTCGTCGTCGTCGTCGTTTCGTCGTCGTCGTCGTCGTCGTCGTCGTCATCGTCGTCGTCGTCGTCGGTTCAAGAGGGCACTTGGGGCAACCGTGTGCGAAACGATCTGCGGAGGGCCGCGAGAAAGCGATCAGTCATGTTCCCAGTCAGCTTCCCAGACAGCTCTCCTGTAGCATGATGGTACTTCGAAACCTCCGGAGACTCGCGGGCCCATGATGAACCGTGTCCCCGGAAGGCTTTCTTGGGACATGGTTTGTTAGGGTGTGCTGGGGGGGCTCTTGGGCGTTCCCTGGGGGCCCCTTGGGGGCCTCCGGGAACTCTCGGGCCCATGATGAACCATGTCCCCAGAAGATTTTCTGGGGACATGATTTCTTGGGATGTGTTGGGGGGCCTCTTGGGCGTTCCCTGGGAGGTCCTTGGGGGTTTGTTGGGGCTTCCTGGGGGCCTCTTGGGCGCCTCACGGGACTTCGTGGGAGCCTCTTGGTGGCCTCCGGGGGGCTACAGGCGGCCTCTAGGGCCAGAGACATCGAAATATCGGCTAGCGGTCCTCCTCTGGGCCCTCTCTTGGGGAGCTCTTGGGGCACAGTTGGGTAGTCTGGGGAGCCTCCTGGGCCGTCTTGGGGCCCTCTTCGGGGCCTCGTGGGCCTTCTTGGAGTGATCTGAAGGGCCTCCGAGCGAGGCCGTGAGGGAGCGCTGGGAAGCGGGCAAAACGAGAACGCCAAAATCCTTCAAAAACCATAAGAAAATTCGTGAATCTTGCCTCCCAGGGCCCTCTTGGGGAGCCTCTTGAGTCCGTCCTGGAGCGTGTTGGACTCCTCGTCGGCCGTCTTGAGGGCAGCAGCTTGAACGTCTTCGGGGCCTCGTGGGACCGTCTAGGGCCCTCTCGGGACCCCCATTAGCCTGTCGTGGCCTGCTTCGGGGCGGGCCCCTGGGCCTTCTCTTGGCGCGCTCTTGAGGCACACTTGGGTTGTCTGGGGAGCATCGCCGTCTTGGGGCCCTCTTCGGGGCCTCGTGGGCCTTCTTGGAGCGATCTGAAGGGCCTCCGAGGCCGTGAGGAAGCGCTGGAAAGCGGGAAAAGCGAGAACGCCAAAATTCAAAACACTCGGAAAACGAGTGAATCTTGCCTTCCAAGGCCCTCTTGGGGAGCCTCTTGAGTCCGTCCTGGAGCGTGTTGGAGTCCTCGTCGGCTGTCTTGAGGGCATCTTGGGCGTCTTCGGGGCCTCGTGGGACCGTCTAGGGCCCTCTCGGGACCTCCATTAGCCTGGCGTGTCCTGCTTCGGGGCGGGCTCGGGCCGCCTCGGGAGCTCTGGACCCCCCCCCCAACGCCAGGTGGGCACCGATGGGGGGAACAGGCAGTGGCCCGCCCCCCCCCCGGGCCTACTCCGAGATAGAGAATCATGTTCCCGGGAAGCTTTCCGGGAGCATGATTTGTTCGGCTTTCTGAGAGGGGGGCCTCTGGGGGCTTACCGAGGGACGCCTTTTGGCCTTGTCGGCAAGCCTATTGGAAACATGGTTGGGACGGTGGGCGGAAGCCCAAGGAATCATGTTCCCGGAAAGCTATCTGGGAAATACGATTTACCGAAGTGTCTTGGGGGCCAGGCCTCTTCGGAGCCTCACGGGGCTTCGTGGGAGCCTCTTGATGGCCTCCGGGGGCTTCCTAGGAGCCTCTCAGGCCGGACGGAGACCTTGAAACGTCGCGCTCTTCGTGCCCTCTTGGGTCGCTCTTGGGGCTCTCTTGGGGAGTTCTCGAGGCCCTCTTGACTTTATCTGGGGAGCCTCCTGGGCCGTCTCTGGGCTTTCTTGGGAGCCTCTTCGGCCGTCTTGGAGCGATCCGAAGGGCCTCTGACGCGGTCCGGAACCGTGGGGAGGCGGAACATGGGAGAGCGCAAGAATGCTTCAAAAACCATAGGAAAATGTATGATTTTCGGCTTCTGGGGCCCTTTGGAGGGGCCTCTGGAGGCGCTCTTGGGGGTTTTGGCGGCGTCGTCGGCCGTCTTCAAGCCATCTTCGGCGCGTCCGGGGCCTCTGGGGGCGTCCTGGGAACCCGGAAATCATGTTCCCAGAGAGGCTTCCGGGAACATGATTTCGAACGAGGCTCTCTTGGGCCTCCCTGAGGCCGTCTTGGGGGCCTCCTGGGCCGGCTTCGGGGCCTCTTGGGCCGTCTTGGGAGGTTCCGTGAGCCCCACAGGCCGACCCTGTTGGGCCGTCTGGGGCCCTCTTGGGTCTCTCTTGTGCTGTCTTGGGGCTCCTCGGGGGCGTCTGGGGCACTGTGAAGACGAAGCAAGCGAGTATGCTGAAAAAGGAAGGTTTTACAAAGGGAATGGGCCGATTTGTGCCTCCTGAAGGCCCTTTTGGGGCCCTCGTCGGCCATCTTCAAGCCATCTCGGGCCCTCTTGGGGCGCTCTTGGGCGTCTTCGGGTCTTCTTGAGGCTTTCTTAACCATCTGTACGGCCCGCGTGGCCTGTCGTGGGCACTTTGGAAGCGGCTCGGGGCAGTCCTGGGAAGTCTGTGACCCCCCAAAGGTTCGGGGGGGCGCCCATGGGGGATGATGGCACCGGTTTTGCCCCCCCCCCCCCCCCCCCCCCGGCCTACTCCCATATATATATATATATATATGTATATGACAAAAACACAAGACTGCAGTGGCGCTTCGCGCCATGCACCTTGGTCCTTGAAGTTTGGTATGCAGGCGGAAAAACAGGAAGATCAAGCCGACAATTTAGAGATAACTCCTTGTCGCCTTTTCCGGCATCGCCGCTATGATAATGTTATTCGTTATCCTTCCTCCATGCTTCTTATTCCTTCTTTTCGCCGTACCCTGCGCATTCTCCCCATCCTCCTCAGCTCTTCTTTCGCGGAGGCTCCTCCTTGGAGAGCCTCTGGGGGCCTCACAAAGGCTGTTTCAAGCTTTCTTAAAGCCTTCTGGAGGCCTCCTGGGCGTATTCTGGGGGCCTCTGGGGACTTCCTCGGGCCACCCTGCATCCAACCGCGGTCTCCCTGAACGACCGGGTCACGATTTGGAATGCTTCGGAGGGTGTCTTGGGGCCATCTTGGGCCGCCATGAGGCTCTCTGAGGGCCATCTTGGACCCGTGTTGTGCCGTTTTGGGGCTTTCTTGGACTGCCTGGAAGCCCTGTCGGATGGTTGTGGGGCGATGTTGGAGCCTCCCAGGCGGCTTCGGACGCCCAGAAGACCGCCGTCTTGGAGCGTCGGGAAGCCGAAAAGAGGAGAACCCCGAAATTCAGCAAAAACCAACAGAAAACTAAAGATTTGTGCCTCTTGGGGGCTTCTTGGGAGTGCTCTTGGAGGCCTCTTTGGGGCCGTCCTGGAGGCCTTTTGGGCCATCTTGAGGTCACGTCGGTCACTCTTGGAGCGCTCTTGTGCTGTCTTGGGGGTCTCTGGGACGTCTCCGATGACCCCCCTGATCGCCCCATGTGTGCTGGGAAGGCTTGGCAAAACGCCCTGCGAGGCCCGGGGGGCCGCTTCGAGGCCCGTCCAGAGGGTCCCAAAGCCCCAGATCCCGGGAGTCCGGTTTTGGGGGGGGATGGGTTTTCCCCCCGCCCGGGCTTGTGAAAATATAGGAAGAGGAATATATGTATATACGCATCTATATGTATGTATGTATATATATATATATACACATGTATTATGTAATTTTCCGGGGAATCGACGATTGGTTGTGTTTGTGATTATTTTTCTCTCCTGAGCATGGAAGGGGGGGGGCTGCGGGGAGGAGCCGGCGGTGTGCGTCTGCGACCACCCAGCCCCTTCCAAATCTACGAGCCAGGGCTGGGAGGCAACTTCTGGGAGGTCTTCGGGAGAGCGATTATGATTAGGGTCTGTTAGGGCCCTGGGTGTGCTGACACAAACGCCTTACTCGTCGAGACATCCTCGCAACTTGCTCTGAAAGCAAAGGGCGCGAAACGAGTGATTCGCTCGAGACACCCCCATAACATGGACCCGAACGGGCGGGTGTCCCCGATGTTTGTCTTGTCTTTGACGCGGTTTAGATTCAAGCGCGAAGTCCCAGCAGCACAGGACCACACGAGGACCCGAAGAAGACGAACGAGCGAGGGCCAGAGGGAACGCAAAACGGCGGAAGGACAGCGACGGAGCGAAGCACTGAAGCCCGAAACCCGCAGGGACAGCCAGGCAACGCACATTCAGGCAGATACAGGCTCTTGCTCTGAGAGACCTTGGTCCTGCGGCGGCCAGTATCGGCGGCGCGCGCGCGAAGGGGGGAAGTGAGAATAATAATAAGAAGAAAGCTCTTTCAGAAGAAGCCGGGACTTCCATGAAGCCCTCGCGCCTTCTGAGAGTTTTCGTTGTGTGTCTTCGGGGAAGGCTTAGAGAACTTATCAGAACGTCGGAGGACCTCTCAGAAGGCGCGAAGGATTCTGAGAAGCCCCGCCGCCTTCTGAGAAGGCCTTCTCCTTCTCACTTCTCCCCCCTCGCTCGCCGCCGACAATAAGCCCCCGCGGCCTCCCTGTGGAATGTGAGCGAATACGGGTGATTCTGAATGGGACTGAACAGACTGCGTGGGCCGCGTGTTACGGCTGCGCAGGAGGCCAGCAAGATAGCGACCGTGGCGGTGGCGGGATGGCTTCGTATATTCTCGGCGACGCCCCCGCCCTGCTCGTCGGCGACCTGAACTGCCGACTTGCTGAAGCTGGGCTGGACGGGCTGCTGGCCATGGCGGGCTGGCGCGACTTGCTCGGGACTGCTGGGCCCTCTGCATCCCCTCGCAAGGCGAGCCGTCGCGCATCGACTACGCGATCGCGAATGAATCCGCCGCGGGGACGGTCACCCAGGTCGGCTTCCGGTGGGACCTCAGCTTGGTGATGCGCGCGGCGTTGCTGGTGACGATCCGGGTCGGGCGGCCGGAGCTGGCCCTCCTCCGTCAGCCGGTCGTTAATTGAGCAGGGACCGACCGTCCCGGCATTCCTATTGTCCTACTACGAAATGCTCTGAGAACCCAAAAATGCTCTAAGAACAAAAACAATCGTCTTAGAACATTAACCCGATGTGGTAGACCAAGACAGTCCCAGCCAGAAATGTTCTAAGAACAGAAGGTTCTGAGAACATTGTTTGATTGGGATATAGGCGAGCCAGGACGCTTCGCCACTGCTTGAGTTAAGCTGGATGGGCAGGCGCGTGCCGCCTGGTCGGCAGCCTCGGCGCGCGACGTCACGACAGCAGCTCGTTGCGGGCGGCCACTGCGCGGTCAAAGCCTGGGCGCAGCTTGTCCAGGCCTTGCGGACATGGTTGGCTACGCGGGTGGGCGCCGCGGCCGGTGCCGCGGCCGAGGGCCACACCACCGCCTGCGGCGACGGGGATGCCGCCGATGCTGCTGCGGAGGCAGCCCTGCTGAGACTCCAGAGGCCGCTGTCGCTACAGAGCAGGCGCCGGCGCTCTTCGGCAGCAGCCAGTCTGGCTGCGACGGGCGCGCTTCAGGCTTTGCGGACGTCCGCCGCTGGCGATGCGGTCTGGGGGCTTGCCCTGGAGGCCATTATTGTGCTGTCGGGGCCGCTCGCGGACGCGCTGATCATGCGGGCCAAGGGGCTCGGGGGCATGGGCAAGCGGCGCCCGCCCCCTCCGCATGTCGAGGCAAAATTCCTGCAGTCTGCCAGGGATACACCCGCGCCTGATCCCTCCAATTGCTGCCGGCACCAGGCGCTGCCCTGAGCGGTCGCCAGCGCTGTGTTCCAGGCAATCAGGCACAGGCACCTACACCGCTTGCATCTGTGGGAGAAGCTGTCCTGGGCCTCTCACCATCTGGCGTGACCCGGCAGGCCGTTGGCACGGAACATGATTACGTGGCAGACAGCTGCAAAGCATCTGGCGCAGGCCAGCAGCTGCCACTCCAGATCGTGGCCTTGCAACGTAAAAGTGATTATTGCCCCGGCCACTTCATCCAGTAACTCATCACGCTCGCTGGCATCAGGACCTGGGAGTCCAACCACCCTGGTAGCTGGTGGCGCCTGGTACCTCTGGGCTACCCTGACCGTCACATTTTTTCAATCTGGCTTTGAACGCGATGTTGACTGGGCAATGCGGGTCTACTGGTACATCTGTCATGACCTTGACATGGTGGGTCATCCGGTCCAGGGATTTGCGGATCATGAAATAGTATGTGCTGGATTCGTGCTTGTCCACGACGTAAGATGAGACTCCAGGAAAAAATCAGAGTGAGGGGGCCGAACGGTCATTCATTGCCCTGGGTGCGTGGCTGAAGTGCGGATCAGTGGTGAGGATTCTGCATTTTGTTGTTGTTGTTGTCGTCGTCCCCCCCGCGACCTGGCCCGCGACCCACCTGCGACCCACATCGCGACCCACCCGCGACCCACCCCTCGACCCAACCGCGACCCACCCGCGATCCACCCCGCGACCCACCCGCGACCGACCCGCGACCCACCCGCGACCCACCCGCGACCCACCCGCCACCCACCCGCGACCCGGCCCGCGACCCACCCGCCGCGACCCACCGTCGACCCACCCGCGACCCACCTGCGACCCAACCCGCGACCCACCTACATTGTTAAAAAAACAACCGGCGCCAGCGGCGGGCTCGATGTATAGGTTGAAAAGTTGTGTGCCTGCGGCGGGTTTCTTCGAATCCTCGCAGACTGCCGACGTCTGCCGCCCCCTCACTCTTATCCGCAACTGCGGGGTGCTACCTACTTTTTTGGGCCAGAGCAGCTCGACCAAACTTGCCACAGCAAGTACACCTCCAAACCTTGAATGCTCCCAGCTCGCTGGATCCAATGTTGCATCCGGCGCCTCGTCCTGCTGTGATGCAAACCTTCTGGAACCCAACTGTCAAGAAGGGTTCTCGCGGGGATGCATACACTTACCGACGCCCTGCTGATCTCTGTCCGTAGCGCTGGTCTACCATGCCTATGTGCCAAATTATGCCAACCTCGTTTCGCCATGTTCTTGATATTCGTATCATGCTCGGCTGAGGGAAACCGATGTTCCTGAATCAGCACGACTCCCAGCGAAAAACCTTGCTAGACAATTTTCCACTGACGTCCACTATTTTGCATTGACGCCTACGATGGAAATGCTCCGAATATCCATATTATTTTGGTTGCGACCGTTGGACGCACTCGACGCCCTGTCTTTGGCGCCGTCTGAACTCGAAGGAGGCTGGACAACCCGGCTAGACCCGCCTGGCAATGCGCACCGCCTAGCTGTCTCTACATTGTCCACTCGGACGCTGTCAGACCCGCCAGGCCATGCGCACCGCCAGGCTGTCTCTGCACTGTCATTTCCCTTCTCCCTTGTTTCATCACCTTCCCCCTTGGGAAACGCAGCGCCCTCTGCGCTGGAAAGATCACCACCTGCACTGGCACCTCCACCCACGATGGAAGTAAACCAACCTGCACTGGACATATCAGCACGTGCGCTGGCCCATCCACTCACTCACGTTGGAAATCGTACCACCTGCATTGGAAATATCACCGCCTGTACCGGTCTGAGTACCACTCACGTTGGAATGCTGCCGGGACCACCCACGATGGAAATCGGATCACCTTGATACCTTCTCACGAACTGGCGTAGCAGGTGATTCCTGCGACGCGCTCGCTGCTTGCTCCACTTTCGGTTCCCCTCCTGCACCACCTGTTGCTGGTTTTCCTAGATGTGTCTGTCTTTGATTGCCTTCCAACAATTCCTTCTGCTCTGCGTGTTCCTGTCCACTCGTGTCTTCCGAAACGAAAACATGTAGATTGCTGATCCCTTGAACGCCTCCCTGACATTCGCTATCGTCTTCTCTGCTGCATGCTCCTCCTCCCCAGACAACACGCAAACATCACTGGCTCCAAACGGGTCGCCTGGGTTGGTGTCCAAGGAATCCCTGCTCCTTCGCCTCCAACCGCGAACGTGCCCACAGCTGCGGCCGGGGCTTGGGCCCCCGAAGCACCCATGTGCAGCACCCGAGTGGCCGCCCCGCATACCTCTTCCTGCTCCCCCAGCTTGTCGCTGGTAATTTGACCTGCCCGGCGTGGTAGGAGACTTGGGCCCTGAGCTCCCCGTGCGACTGAGCATGGTGGCCCCACAACGCCTCCCGACGGGTCTTCTGCTTGTGAGCTTTGCCTGCCTTCCCCTGCAGTGATGACTCCGCCGATCCCGACTTTGACTTGAGCTGATCGAGCTGCTTATGGCACGTCTGCGCCATTTGCACATCGCCCGTGTTGCCATGGATCGACACCAGCTGCACGAGATCCTGCTCACATAGCTCATGTTGGTCACACACGAAGGGGCTGGCATTGAGCAAAGATGAGCCGCCTCCGAAACAAACGGCTGCCGAGTGACCACTTCCCCCCTCCTCCCCCTTTCCTTGCTCCTTCTTTTCCTCCCTCCCTCCGCCTTCCCCTCCCCTCTGCTGTCCCTCCTTTGTTCCTCCTCCCCTCTCCAGGAGGAAGAGCGAGAGCACCTCCCCCCCCTTCTCCGCCAATCTCCCTCGTCATGCTCCTGCCTCTCCCCTTGCTCCTTCCACTACGGCTTCTGCTGCCGCTCCTCCTCCGAGGCTTCTTCATTCGCGCTCTACTGTTATCTCGTCGGGTGAGTGTCCGTGTCAACTCCACGCCCCAACCCCCTGTCACCGCAGCTGCGTCGAGTTCATCTGGTTGGTGCGTAACGTGAGCTGGCTTAGCCTTCCAGAGAGGGGGAACCGTATACGTGTAAAGCGATGCGATGCGATGGACGGACTACAGAGGTGAGCATCATGACATACACAGAAATACAATGAGGAGCGAATGAAAAGCGGGGGAACGGGAAATGAAGGGGAGACAGGGGAGGGGGGATGGACGGACGGGGGCAACGGGGAATAAAGGGACGAGGGCAGCAACGAATGAGGGTAAACAGTGAGCCAAATCACTGAAGCGGAAACTGAAGCTCGGCACCATTGCCCATCACAATCTCTCTTCCTATTCGCCCTCCAACTCCTCGTCCTCTCCCTGCTCATCCTTCTCCTCCTCGACCTCCACATCCATTGCCCCTGAACCGGGAACGCTGGTCTACAGTGCGTGTGCTCAACAAGCACGCTTCTATGCCTCGTACTCGGCTTCCGAAGGTAGAATGGCGGGGGCGGTAAAGGGTGAAGGAAACGGAGGAATGGGAGGAGTGCGAGGACAAGGAGGAAGAGGGGAAGCCTCCTGGCTCAGGAGGCCCGGGTGCAGGGGCCGAGGCGACGAGCTACGCTGAACATGGCGGCTGGAAAACGGCGGCCAAGCTTGATACATCGAACCCTGGGCGTCGCTAACTCGAACTGTGTGTGCTTGTGCTTGTGCGCGCACCTCTCCGTACCTTTCTACGCCGCGACGCCGTGCTCGTGGCAGCGACGCCAGCTAACAGGTATGTGTGAGTGTGTGTGTGTGCGTGCGTGTGCTTTGATCTTCTACCCTCTGCACCCCCGTTGCCCATGCCCAGGTATGCGGATGGCACGGTTGATCCAATATAGATCGTGGATGTCTGCTCGCGCTGATCGAACCCCGCCCTCGCGCGCGCGCCCGCCAGTTCGGTGACTTCCTCTGCCTCGACGCTGCGCGCGAGGCCGCGACCGCCCAAAAAGTGTGGTTGTGTGTGTGTGTTTGTGTAAGTGTGTTTGTGTTTGTGTGTGTGTGTGTGCGTGAGTGCGTGCGTGCGTGCGTGCGTGGGTGTGTGGATGCGTGGGTGCGTAGGTGCGTGGGTGCGGGGATGCGTGGGTGCGTGGGTGCGTGGGTGCGTGGGTGCGCAGGTGCGGGGGTGCGTGGGTGCGTGGGTGCGCGGGTGCGTGGGTTGCGTGGGTGCGCGGATGCGTGGGTGCGTGGGTGCGTGGGTACGTGGGTGCGTGGGTGCGTGGGTGCGTGGATGCGTGGGTACGTCGGTGCGTGGGTGCGTGTATGCGTGTGTGCGTGGGTGCGTCGGTGCGTGGGTGCGTGGGTGCGTGGGTGCGTGGATGCGTGGGTGCGTGGGTGCGTGGGTGCGTGGGTGCGTGGGTGCGTGGGTGAGTGTGTGCGTGGGTGCGTGGGTGAGTGGGTGCGTGGGTGCGTGGGTGCGTGGGTGCGTGTGTGCGTGTGTGCGTGTGTGCGTGTGTGTGTGTGTGCGTGTGTGCGTGTGTAAGTGTGTCGGCGTGTGCGTGTGTGCGTGTGTGCGTGTGTGCGTGTGTGCGTGTGTGCGTGCGTGTGTGTGTGTGTGTGTGTGTGTGTGTGCGCGTGTGTGTGTGTGTGTGTGTGTCTGTGTGTGTGCGTGTATGCGTGTGTGCGTGGGGTGCGTGGGTGCGTGGGTGCGTGAATGCGTGCGTGCGTGTGTGTGTGTGTGCGTGTGTGGTGTGGTGGTGTTGTGTGGTGTGGTGTGGTGTGGTGTGGTGTGGTGTGGTGTGGTGTGGTGTGGGGTGGGGTGGGGTGTGGTGTGGTGTGGTGTGTTGTGTGTTGTGTGCTGTGTGCTGTGTGCTGTGTTGTGTGTTGTGTGTTGTGTGTTGTGTGTTGTGTGTTGTTGTGTGTTGTGTGTTGTGTGTGCGTGTGTGCGTGCGTGGGTGCGTGAATGCGTGCTTGCTTGTGTGTATGTGTATGTGTCTATATGTGTATATATATATATGTGTGTGTGTTTGTGTGTTTGTGTGTGTGTGCGTGTCCGTGTGTGTCGGTGTATATCGGTGTGTGTGTGTGCGCGCGAGCAGAGCGGAACGCGGTCTGGTGCTCTGCTGCTGAGGCACCTGGAGCACGGCTCCGGGCGAGGAGATTCACAACTGTGGTGGTCAGTGCGTCTGGAAGGAGCACTGGCCGAGATGCCGTTACATCACACCGCTTCGCACGCATATACCGCTCAGGTTCTCAGTTGGAGGAGCCTCGAGAAGTGGGCCGACCAACGCCGCATTCGAGGCGAGTTTCTGGAGGGCCCTCAGTGGAAGCAATGTGTCTGGGAGTCGCATTGCTCAGGACGGCCGAAACTACGAGAACTAACTTTGCCAAGCCTCGGTGTACACGACAAACCGGAGACAACAACTCTTACGCGCTGGAGATCTACTGGAGAAGCCAGTTTGGAGATCTACAGAGGGGCATGGGGAGCGAGCCAGGGGAAATGCGAGGACGGAGGGGCAATTGAGACAACGGCTGCTCTCCCGCCCGGCCCATTCCGCTCAAAACTGGTCCCAGGTCCCTTCCCAGGGTCAATCCTGAGCCACTCCTCGACGCGGACCCAGCCGTGGCGACGAGAATCCTCCAGGAGGTCCAGCAAAGACCAACAACGCCAGGGATGGCCGCCACTCTGGGATGGCCGCGGGAGCTGCCAAGGGGACAGAGGGCTCTATAAGCGGATGCCAGAGTGGTTCTAGCTGGCCCAACCTGGCTTATACGTCTGTTGCGAATGCCCTGGGTGGCGCAGGGGGGGGGGGGTAGCGATCCAGGCCAAGTGGGATCCGCTCACTCAGAGAAGTGATCTGTCCCCCCATACATTCCCCAGGGCATGTGGCATGCGTAAACCACTTGTGAAGCAAGCTGGGCCAAAAATCATCCGATTATAATCGGCGGCGAGCGAGGGGAGGAAGTGAGAAGGGGCGAGTCTTCTCACAAGGCTCGGAAGTCCCCTGGCATTCTGACAAATATTTCCCGAGCCTTCCCGGAAGACGCGGACGACCTTTTTCAGAAGGCGCGAGGCCTTCTGAGAAGCCCCGCCGCCTTCTGAGAAGGTCTCCTCCTTTCGGGAGCAGCCACAAGGAGGATGCCCAAAAGTGGGAGAGTGCAAATCATGACTGGCGGCACGTGCGCGGCACAGCGGGGGGGCCAGGGACGTAATGAAATAAGAAGAGGCGCCATGAAATCTGGGGAAACATCCTGGCCCATGCCATGATTGGAGAGAGCGTGATCCACCGCCGCTTTACTGTGGAAAATTGCCCCCCTCTTCCTCCGGAGCCCAGGGTTCCCCCTCCCCCCCCTCCGAAAATCCCCCCCCCCCCCGCTGAACCCCCCCCCCCTCCTCCTCCCCCGGCAAAACCCCCCCCCCTCCCCTAACCCCTCCCCCCCTCCCACTCGAAAACCGGGGGGGGGTCACTACCGGTTCGACCCCCCCCCCCCGAAAACCGGAGGGGGGGTCCGGTTCGAACCCCTCCCCCCCCCCACTCACCGCCAGCAAACGACTCCCGGTCCCTACCACCGTCCGCGCCACATCCCCCACTGTTGTTCCCAGCACCACTGTCGTCACCACTGTCCCCACTGGTTCCACCACCGTCCCTACTGTCCCCACCAGTGCTCCCACCACTGTCCCCACTGTCCCCACCACTGTTCCCACCACGGTTCCACTCTCCCCACTTTCTCCACGGCCCCAACCACTGCCCGACTATCCCCACTGTCCCCACTGTCCCACTGACTCCTCCGCTGTCCCACTGAGCTGTCCCACTGTTCCAACCACTGTCCCCACTGTCCCCACCACCGTCCCCACTGTACCTCTGTCCCATTGTCCCACCACCGTCCTCGCCACCGCCTTCACCACTGTCCCCACCCTCCACTGTCCCACTGTTTCCACCTCCCCCTGTCCCCACACCACTGTCCCCACCACCACCGTCCCCACCACTGTCCACTGTCCCCACTGTTCCCACCATTGTCCTCACCACTGTCCCCACCACTGCAGTCCCCACCACTGTCCCACTGTCCCCACCATTGTCCCGCTATCCCATCACCAGTCCCCACCACCACCGTCCCCACCACTGTCCGCACCACCCCTCGGTTTTCGAGAAAGGGGGGGGGGGTTCGAACCGGTAGTGACCCCCGCCGGTTTTCGAGGGGAGGGGGGGGGGTCGAACCGGGTGACCCCCCCCCTTTTCATGATGAGCTGGGGGGTGGGAGGGGTTCGAACCGGTAGTGGCCCCCCTCGGTTTTCCGGAGGGGGGGGGAAGGGGTTCGAACCGGTAGTGACCCCCCCGGGTTTTCCGCCAGCAACGGTAGAACACGCTCTTTCCATGATTTCCACACCCCCCAGTCATCAGATAGGGGAACAAAAAGTGGCATAAACATAAAAACTCGGAGGTCCGCGCGGATTTCTCGGATCGGCGCTGGGGCCCCCCGGCGGCGCCTCCGGCGCCGCCCCTGGCGCGCTCCGCGCGCCAGGGACCCAAACCTCCTCAGGTAATGATGTTTTCAGTGCGGTCGTTTTGTCTGATTTTTGTTCGTGATGTATTGAATTTCCCGATTCACTTGTTCATGTGATGATTGGCGCGTCGATATGTTAGTCCAAGAACTGAACTTGAAATTTCTGTGAAGCCTCAAAGGAGGCCGAGGTGACCTACCCGCGCGCGGGTGACCATGGTCACCCGCGCCGCGCGTGCGGAGTTCAATATTGTCGACAATAGAAAAGCCGCCATACAATTCCAATAACTGAAATTGGAATTTCTGTGGCCCTTTAAGGAGGCCGACGGACGCGCGCCATGCTGTTTTGGAAACAAAAGTGAACCCTTAAGGGTGGCCGACGGGATTTCGGGTGACCCGCGCGGTTGGTGGGTCACCCGCCGCGCGCGTGCGCGCGCGATCGTGGCGAGTTCTGTATTGTCCACACTACAAAAGTCGACATGTAATTCATAACTGAATTAGAAATGTCTGCGGCCCTTTAAGACGGCCGACGGACGCGCGCCATGCTGTCTTGGAACCTAAAGTGAACCTTCAAGGGTGACCGACGGGATTTCGGGTGACCCGCGCGGTCGGTAGGTCACCCGCCGCGCGCGTGCGCGCGCGTGGGGAGTTCTGTATTGTCCACACTACAAAAGTCGGCATGTAACTCCGCAAACTGAATTTGATATTTTTGTGGCCCTTTAAGGAGGCCGACGGACGCGCGCCAAGCTGTCTTGGAACCCTTAACAGTGACCGACGGGATTTCGGGTGACCCGCGCGGTCGGTGGGTCACCCGCCGCGCGCGTGCGCGCGCGTGGGGAGTTCTGTATTGTCCACACTACAAAAGTCGACATGTAATTCCAAAAACTGAATTTGACATTTTTGCGGCCCTTTAAGGAGGCCGACGCGCGCCATGCTGTTTTGGAATCTATCAATGGCGACCGACGAAAACTTAAGTGTCTACTCTGTCTTGGAGACTAAGGTGGCCCGCCCGCCCGCCCGCCAGGAAGAAAAGGGGGAGGAGGAACAGGATGATGATGATGATGTGCAGGAGGGGGGGAGGAGGAGGAGGAGGAGGAGGAGGAGGAGGAGGAGGAGGAGGAGGAGGAGGAGAGGAGGAGGAGGAGGAGGAGGAGGAGGAGGAGGAGGAAGGAGGACTCTCCCCCCCCTCTCCCTCCCCCTCCCCGCTCCCTCCCCCGCCTCCCCCCTGGGGGGGAGCGCGCGCGCGCGCGCGAGCTGGCTCGGGCTCGAGGCCGAACTCGGCGGCCGAGCTCGGCCGCGCGCGCGGGGCCGCGCGGGGCGCCGCGCAGGGCCCAAGCGCGGGGGCCCCGCAACCCGAGGCCGAACGTTCGGAGGAGGGGGAGGAGGAGGAGGGAGGAGGAGGGAGGAGGAGGAGGAGGATGAGGAGGAGGAGGAGGAGGAGGAGGGGAGGAGGAGGAGGAGGAGGAGGGAGGAGGAGGAGGAGCGCGCGGGTTGGTGGCCCCAGCATATGCCAGGGCGACCCCTTCGGCAGGGTCGTGGTAGCGTCGATCTGCGGGCTCGCGCGCGGCAACTCACATGGCTGCTGCGCTTCGAGCTCGCGCACGGCGAAGCCGCGCGGGCGCCCACGTGGGCGCCCCGCGGCTTCACCGTGCTGCCGCTGCCGCTGGGCCAAGAAGTCTGGTACTGCGATTTCAACGGCCTTCCAGGCGTGTTTTTTGTATTGTGTGTGTGTGTGTCAGACATCCTGGTCCCGCTCCAGCCCTCCCAGAGCGGGCCGATCGAGCAGGCCATAATGATGTACTGGGCCCGCCTGCCAGGAGCTCTGCTCCTGGCGGGGGGTTGGGTGCTCTACGACTTCGTCGGCTGGGCGGCGGCGTCGTCGACGACTGGCGAGATCATCGTTGTGTGAGGCGGACTTTAAAACATAAGGGGAGGAGGAGGAGGAGGAGGAGGAGGAGAAGGAGGAGGAGGGAGGAGGAGGGGAGGAGGAGGAGGAAGAAGGCGGACTCGGCAGGCCCATGCCGCCGAAGAAGCGCCCAGACGCATGCGTCCACCACAAGTGCGCGTTGGTGGACGCCGCGGCGCTTGGCGACGTCGGCCAGGGAGGAAGGGAGAAGGCTAAGAGCAAGGGGGGAGGAGGGGGAGGGGAACGGGGAGAGGGGGGATAAGGGGGATAAGGGGGATAAGGGGAAGGTGCCTCCAGAGTACAGGGCCCTGGTCGTGGCCCTCGACGCTTGCGGTTGGACCCCCGAGGCGTACTTCCCTCCCCTTGATCCTCCTCCTCCTCCTCCTCACCCTCCTTCTTCGCCTCCTCTTCCTCTTCCTCCCTCCCCCTTCTCCCCCCCCTCTCCTCCTCCCCCTCCTCCTCCCCCATCCTTCTCTTGGCGGAGCAGAAGGAGAGGGAGGAGGAGACTGACAAGGCGCCGATGGCCACATCAGAGGACGAGCGGGATTGGCAGTCCATATGGGCGCGGAGGATTTCGGAGGCCGTGGGCCTCTGAAATTCGACGCCCCGTCTCGTCGTCGTCCTCCTCCTCCTCCTCCTCCTCCTTCTCCTGATCCTCATCCTCGTGTCCCTCTCCTCCTAGCCGTCCTCCTCCTCCTCCTCCTCCTCCTCCTCCTCCTCGTCCTACTCCTCCCTCCCCCTCAGAGGAGGGATGAGGGGGAAGGAGGGGAGGAGAGCCTCCCAGGTCCTGTGGAACGGTTGGCTCGACACGTACCCGAGGCTCGGCGATGCAGCGACAGGCGCCTCCGAAGCACGAGGAGGATATGGGGAAGATGAGGAAGAGGGTGAGGATGAGGATGAGGATCGCATGATGCGGAGGATGTGGATGACGGGGAGGGTGAGGGTGAGGATGATGAGGGTGATGAGGGTGAGGGTGAGGATGAGGAGGATGATGCTGATGAGGACGAGGATGAGGATGGTGAGGATGCGGGTGAGGAGTAAGATGACGAGGACGATGATGATGATGATGTAAGGACAAGAAGTATGATGAGGATAAGGATAAAGATGTGGTGGATGATAGTGCGGAGGGTGAGGAGGAGGAGGAGGAGGAGGGTGAGGAGAACGGGGGAGTGGAGTATGAAGACGAATGGTAACGAGGAGGATACGGATGAGGAACACGAGGATCAGGAGGATTAGGGTGAGGGTGAGGAGGACCAGGAGGATTAGGGTGGATGTGGATTTACATGACGAGGGTGAGGAGGAACGACGGGAGGAGGAGGAGGAGGAGGAGGAGCAGGAGGAGGAGGAGGATGAGGAGGAGGAGGAGGAATAAAGAGGATAGGAGGGGTAGAGAGGGGGGGTAGAGAGGACAGACGGACGAGGGAGGAGGAGGGACGATTCAGACGCTGAGTGACTGCCCCAACTTCCGCCAAGAAATTTCGAATGGGCGGAGTCATTCAAACGCGAGCGGGAGAAACGCCGGTCTGAGAAGACCCAGAAGGGGATCTGGATGTCAGAGGACGACATGCTCACGGAGGCGGGCTGGACGGAGGAGAACAAGAACACCAGCTTCGGCCAGAGGACGTCTTTTCGACTTCTGTTGAGGGAGGGGGGGGCGACGAGGAGCTGGAATAGGACTAGGAGGAGGACGACGACGTCTTCGAAGTAAGTGGTAGGGATGAGTCGGAAGGGAAGGACGAGGGAGTAGGAGGGAGGGCGGGAGTAGGAGGGAGTATGGGGGGAGGACGACGAAGTCGACGGTGGGAGTCAGAGTGGTCAGAAGGAGGGAGTCGGAGGGAGGTAGGACCACGTGTGACGGAGGAAGCAGGAGGGAAGGAGGGAGAACGAGGAATGAGGGATAATAATGATTCCGCAGCTATAGTATAAAACGACTTGCTTCGAGGGCTTGGCAGAAGGTGCAGAACATCATCACGAGTTGCGAGGCCGTCCGAGGCATGACGTCCAAGGACTGGCAGTCTGGGGAGAAAACGTACAAGCGCTGAAAGAAGACGGAGGCGGCCTCGAAGGACGCGAGTTTAGGAGGATGGAAGGATGGGGAGGAGGATGATGAGGAGGGGGGTTGGACGAGGAAGACGAGGATGAGGACGAGGAAGACGACGACATGAGACAGGACGACGATGACGATGAGGACGAGGAAGACCAGGATGAAACCGACGATTACGACGATGATGATGGCGATGATGATGGAGATCATGGTGATGGTGAGGGTGACGGTGATTGTGATGATGATGATGCTGATGATGATTATGATGATGATGACGACTGCGATGATGATAGCGACGACGACATCAGACAGGACGACGATGACGATGAGGAGGATGATGACCAGGCTGAAAAAGACTAGTACGACGATGCTGATGGCGATGATGGTGGCGATGATGGTGATGGTGATGGTGATAATGATGGTGGTGATGACGATGGTGATGATGATGATGATGCTGATGATGGTGGTGATGATGATTACGACGATGATGATGGCGATGATGGTGATGCTGATTACTATGATGATAATGATGGTTATGATGAAGATGATTAGGATGATGAGGATGATGATGATGAAGCTGATGATGACGATGTTGATGGTGATGGTGATGATGATGATGTTGATGATGATGTTGATGATGATGATGAGGTTGATGATGATGATGATGATGAGGATGATGATGATGATGATGATAGCGACGACGACATCAGACAGGACGACGATGACGAATATACTACCATACGCATCTGTCAAAACATATGTACACATACATACATATTAGAAGCACGCGCTCCCAGATTTGCGAGCAAGATATTGAGACGGTCTTCGGCAGCGCCCGCGAGCAGATCGCGGATATCGAGAAGAAGCGCGCGGTGTCTGGCTTCGGGCTCCGTCCCTCTCTTCTCCTGAATCCTCCTCCTACTCATCCTTATCCTACTCCTCCTGATGCTCCTCCGACTGCTCCTCCTCCTCCTCCTCCTCCTCCTCCTCCTCCTCCTCCTCCTCCTGGCTCGCCATCATCCCCGTGAAGATCTTGGTAAGGCTCATCATCCTCCTGCCCTCCTCGCCCTCACCTCCTCCTCCTCCTCCTCCTCGCCCTCTCCTCCTCCTCCTCCTCCTCCTCCTCCTCCTCCTCCTCCTCCTCCTCGTCCTCCTCGCCCCTCTCCTCCTCCTGCCCTCCTCCATTCCTTGCCAGAGAGGTCCATGCATCCAGCCAGGCATCTTTTTCGGCGAGGGCATCGGGATCTAAGAGGCGGCCCTCGACATCCGGCTCCTCTTACTCCTCGTCCGAGGCCCCGTCGTTTTCCGATGAGAAGGACGAGGAGGAGGTGAAGCACGAGAAGGAGGAGGATGAGGAGGAGGAGGGGGAGGAGGAGGAGGAGGAGGTGGAGGGGGAAGGCGTTCATGTTCTAAACCGGTTTAGAACATGTTGGAGACTGTTGAGTGTGATTCCTGTTTGGTGCCCTCAGGTGGGGGCCTCAGCGCTTCGGGAAGAGCAAAAGAGGTGAAGGGGGAATGATAAGGAGGTGCGGTGAGGAGAAGGAGGAAGATGATAATCTAGGCGGCTCCCCTCTTTGCACGCTCTGTGCAACTCCTCCTCAACGAGCCATTTCTTCCCCAGGTACTGGTCCTTGCTTCTCGCCTCCGCTGTCGATCGAAATAGTCTTCCCAGGAGGGGTCCAGCTCCGATTCCGAGAAGAGCGACGACAATCAGAAGGGGCAGAATAATGAGAAAGACAGCAAGGACAAGGCGCTGCAGGGGGAGATCGCGACACTCGTGGGTGAGTGCAGCAAGATCTTGGTGGCAATGGAGGGCTTGCAGGCGGCGGGGGGGTCGCGCTGCGCCGAGACGTCTTGAGGTGAAGGAATGACGAGAGGTTTAAGGGAGGACGAAGGAGGAAGGTTAAGGAGGAGGAAGGTTAAGGGAGGACGAGAGGCTATCCTCCTCCGCCTCCAGTTTCAGGCCGACTCCTCCTTATCCTCGTCCGCCTCCTCCTCCTCATCATCCTCCTATCTGCTCCTGCTCCTTATCATCCTCCGCCTCCTGCTTCAGGCCACCTCCTCCTTATCCTCACCCGCCTCCTCCTTATCCTCCTCCTCCTCCTTATCGGCTCCTCCTCATTATCCTCCTCCGCCTCCTGCTTCAAGCCACCTCCTTCTTATCCTCCTCCGCCTTCTCCTTATCATCCCCCGCCTCGTCCTCCTTATTTTCTCCTCCTCCTCCTCCTTATCCTCCCCCGCTCTCTAGGCCCGTGAGTACACGTGGTTCGCGCAGTTGGCAGAGGAGGTGGGCCAGGCGGTGTTCAACCTGACCGAGAGCCAGGAGGCGCTGAAGGCATTCTTCCAGGGGACGCCCAGCTCTCAGAGAGACATGGGCAGGGCAGGGGAAGGGAATGAGTAGGAGGAATAACGGTGGAGCAAGGAGGAGGAGGAGGAGGAGGAGGATGAGGAGCAGCATGGAGCAGAAGTGGCGGACCCCGCACGCAGCAAGGGACAGCAGCATCCTGTAGGGCGCGGCGGCGGAGGAGGAGGAGGAGGAGGAGGAGGAGCCTCGAGGAGTAGTAGTAGTAGTAGTAGTAGTAGTAGTAGTAGTAGTAGTAGTAGTAGTAGTAGTAGTAGTAGTAGTAGTAGTAGTAGTAGTAGTAGTAGTAGTAGTAGTAGTAGTAGTAGTAGTAGTAGTAGTAGTAGTAGTAGTAGTAGTAGTAGTAGTAGTAGTAGTAGTAGTAGTAGTAGTAGTAGTAGTAGTAGTAGTAGTAGTAGTAGTAGTAGTAGTAGTAGTAGTAGTAGTAGTAGTAGTAGTAGTAGTAGTAGTAGTAGTAGTAGTAAGTAGTAGTAGTAAGTAGTAAGTAGTAAGTAGTAAGTAGTAAGTAGTAAGTAGTAAGTAGTAAGTAGTAGTAGTAGTAGTAGTAGTAGTAGTAGTAGTAGTAGTAGTAGTAGTAGTAGTAGTAGTAGGAGGAGGAGGAGGAGGAGGAGAAACACACACGAAGAGGAGGATGAGACGGAGGAGGAGGGGGGAAGGGAAGGAGTAAGAGGAACGCCGGTTGAGCAAGGAAAGCGATTGCACCAGGATAACGAGCACGAACAGGAGAAGAGGGAGGAGTAGGATCAACATGATGGTGATGAGGACGACTAGAAAAACGATGAGGAGGATGAACGTAACATATTTCTGAGGACCGATGAGGATGCGGAGACCATCAAGACCGACGCCAAGAGCGCCATCGAGGAGGCTTGCCGCGATGCTGGGAGGAAGGAGGAGAGCAAGGGATGGATCATGATCGAGTGAGTAATGAGCAAGGGAAACGAGTACGGATGACAGAGAAGGGGAAGATACGGGAGGATGGAGGAATGAGGACCGAGGACGGGCATCGAGGTAACAGGACAGAGGGGATGAACGGGGTTAGTGTAATGATAAGGAAATAGGGGGAGGATGGAGGCAGGAGGACTGAGGACGGGCATAGAGGTAACAGCAAAGTTATGATGAACATGTTTGTGTAATGAGGACGGGGATCGGCAGTAGGAGGAAGGAGATGGGCGGGAGGAAGAAAGGGGGATAAAGGAATGACGAACGGGATAGAAGGAGGAAATGAGATCTCCTGTGTCCGTGACCCTCCTGATCCTAGATATTGTTTGGGCACGGGAGCTCGGCCCTGCCCTCTGCCGAGGGCGAGCGCGTGTGGGCGAACATTCGCCCGATCATGGACGAGATGGAGACGGCGACGAAGAAGATCAAGAAGCCGAAGGGCTGAAGGCTTCCCACGGAGGCTTCTTGACGGGTGGCCAGCCCCCTCCTCCAGGCCACAGGGAAGAGCGAGCAGGATGAGGAGAAGGAGTAGGATGAGGCTCGAATTTGAGTTCGCTGGAGGCTGGAGGAGGCTGGAGGTGGAGTAAGCCAGAGGAGGAGAAGGAGAATGGGGAGGATGCGGGAGGAGGAGGAGGCGGAGGAGGAGGAGGAGGCGGAGGAGGAGAGAGGGAGGGTAGGGAACGAGGAGAGGGATGATAGGAATGAAGAGGGTGAGGAGGAGGAGACAGGGGGCTCGAACAGTGAAAAGCTGCCTCAGTCATTGCATGATATTGTCTCGTCGTCGTCGTCGTCGTCGTCGTCGTCGTCGTCGTCGTCGTCGTCGTCGTTGTCGTGGGCGGCTGCTCGTCGTCGTCGTCGTCGTCGTCGTCGCCGTTGCCATTGACTTGCGGAAGTTCGCCCGCGCTGCGTGCGGTACGGCAGCGAAGCGAGGAATGACGGAGTGCGCACGGTGGCCGCGCGAAATAAATCGCGCGAAGTGATCGGTGGGACGCGTCGGATCCGTGGCACTTGACGGGATGGGGGGCAGATGGATGGGAAGGGCGGACGGACGGGGCAGGAAGTGAAGGGACGAAGGAGGGGAAACAGGTGGGGAGAGGGGGAGAGTGTAGGTGAACCTCATGTTTTGAGCGGGCAGGGGGAGGCGGTACGCTGCACCTCCCCTCCTCGCCCTCGCCTCCCCAGTCCGTGTTCCCCCCGTCCGCCCCTGCCCGTGTCTACCCCATGGGCGCTTGCTGAAAACCTAACCCCATGGGGGGAGCCGCCTGACCCCCCCCCGTCGTCACGGCTGCGCGCGGCTCGAGACCTCACGGGACCCCTGACGGGGCATGCCCGCCACACCCCATCAGCAAGGAGGAGGAGGAGGAGTAGGAGGAGTAGGACGAAGAGGAGGAGGAGGAGGAGGAGGAGCAGGAGGAGGAGGAGGATGGGGGAGGAGGAGGAGGAAGAGGGCCGATGGAAACAACGATGGGGAAATGTTTGGGTTGCGAGTGCTCGTCGACGATGAAGAGCAGGTGGGAGGACCACGAGGAGGAGGAGGAGGAGGAGGAGGAAAAGGAGGAGGAGGAGGAGAAGGAGAGGAGGAGGAGGAGGAGGAATATCATATGTTGATAGGGGAAGGGGGGCTGAGGAGGAGGAAGGGGGGAAGAGAAGGCGGAGGAGGGGGGAGGAGGAACATGATGCGATTTCGAGGAGGATGAGGACGATCAAGGGGACGAGGGGGAGCAGGAGGAGGAGGAGGAGGAGGAGGAGGAGGAGGAGGAGGGCGAGAAGCAGAACGACGACGACGACGAGGAATGCGTCGGAATTGCCCCCACGCTTGGGAGCCCCCCCGTGGGGCTCGGCGGTAGTAGCGCGCGCCTGTGGCCTCATATAGGGGGTCGGTGGATCCAACCGTGGGCCCCACACGTGGGGTCGGTGGATTTCGACCCCCCTGGTGGCTTAAGACCCGAACCGAAGCTTCCTCAAGACGGCTGGGATTGTGGAGGTTGTTTTGTCCTGTACGGCAGGCATTGCATTCGTGTGAGGACGGGGAGGGGGATTTGGGAAGGAGCAGCTTCGGATACGTAGCTGGGGGGTTCTTTCAGGCTGATCTTTCTTGTGGCAGAGAGTTCAGAGGACCGCAGGCCTCGGAGTCAGAGGCACGAAGGCGTCGGACGACAATAGCACATCTATCCCAGTGTAACGCCCCATGTGCAGGAACAATAGCTTTCGCTCAAGCTTCAGTTGCGCATTGCACCTTCGGGCATTCTTTCATCGGAGGTGAGGGGGTGAGATCGAAGTGGAACGGAGAGCCTCCCTACCAGGAAATCGATTTCGGTTTCGTGTTCGTGCGTGCCGTGCGCGCGGGCGAGGCGAAGCTGCGTGGGCGGGCGAGAAGAAAGCCTCCTGTGGCTGAGGCGCGGCCGGACCAAATGTGTCTCTTCCGGGCAGCCGGTGGCGCGCGGTGTCCCGCCGGTGTCCCGCTGGTGTCCCGTCGATGTCCCTGTGGCTGATGCGCGGCCGGACCAAATGTGTCTCTTCCGGGCGGCCGGTGGCGCGCGGTGTCCCGCCGGTGTCCCGCTGGTGTCCCGTCGGTGTCCCTGTGGCTGAGGCGCGGCCGGACCAAATGTGTCTCTTCCGGGCGGCGGGTGGCGCGCGGTGTGCCGCCGGTGTCCCGCTGGTGTCCCGTCGGTGTCCCGTCGGTGTCCGATGATGATGTGGATGATTATGATGATGATGGTGATGATGATGATGATGGTGATGATGGCGATGATGATGATGATGATGATGATGATGATAATGATGATGATGATGATGATGATGATGATGATAATGATGTTGGTGTTGTTGTTGATGATGATGATGACGTCGATTGTGAGATCGATTGTGACATCGATAGTGAGACCGAATGTGAAATCGATTGTGAGATCGATAGTGAGATCGATTGTGAGATCGATAGTCAGATCGATTGTGAGATGATGATGGTAATGATGATTATGATTATGATGATGATGATGATGGTGCCGAGTGGAAATTGCCGAGTGAAAATCGATAATGAGATCGATTGTGAGATCGATAGTGAGACCGAATGTGAAACCGAATGTGAGATCGATTGTGAGATTGATTGTGGGATCGATAGTGGGATCGATAGTGAGACCGAATGTGAGACCGAATGTGAGATCGACTGTGAGATCGATTGTGAGATCGATAGTGAGATCGACAGTGAGACCGAATGTTAGACCGAATGTGAGATCGATTGTGAGATCGATTGTGAGATCGATAGTGAGATCGATAGCGAGATCGATAGTGATATCGATAGTGAGATCGAATGTGAGATCGATTGTGACATCGATAGCGAGATCGATTGAGTGAGACGTTGGTTCCCCCTCCCCCCTCACCTCCTTATCACCCGCAGGGTGGTCGTATAGGTATTTACATATATATACACACACACACACCTTCGGGTATTCAGTGTGCCAAATCCAATTTACACCTCAGGGTATCCATATGCCTTCGGGCCTCTTCTTCTTGTGTGGCCTCGGGGTCGCTCTGATGGCAGGGAGGGCAGCAGCAGCACGACTCGATCTGGGGCTTGATCCCAGTGGTGCAAGATCCCATGCGACCGCACCCACTGAGGCCATGGGTGGAGGTGGCGACGAGGGTGGCCATGAGAGGAACGATGGCGGCGTAGGGCTGCGGCGCTACTTGCTCACCAAGTACAAAGAGGGAAGCATGACAGCAGTATATATTTCAAGTATCGCATTTCACTCCATGCGGGATTGGAGCCTGCGGGGTTGAGGACTTGGCCCTCGACCCCAAGAAGAGCGCACATGCGGCAGAGCACGTTCGGCGAGCATTGCAAATACGATCCCAATGTACATTTTACTACATCGACCTCCCTGCATGGGACAATGAACGGAATTGTCGCGTGCACATCCGCTTCCCCGTGAACCTTCCCCACGAGCAATTCGCCACATCGTGGGCCGAGGATCGGAGTGTGTGGGACCCGCTCTCTTTCTCCTTGGACGAATGGCCAGTTGGCTTTGCAGATAACGAGGCGGGCCAGGGAAACAAACTGGGCCGACGCACCCCCGTGGCTTCAAAGAGTCAGGCCCCCTGGGGGGCCCTAAAAACTTCGGCTCCCAGAGCGGACCTCTGCACCCCTACCTGGGTCATTATGCTTTCCTTCTTTCTGGCAGGGGAATTATGCGGGGGGCCAGTCGGGCATTTTGTTTCCCCACGCAAGGTTGTACAAGAAGCCCCGGGCAGAACGACATCCATTGGATTTTTTCCGACGGTGTACCGTGGAGTAAGCGAGATACGTTCGTGACATATTACATGTTCAATACATTTACCAAAAAGAGGTACATGCTATGCTGCATCCGTAAACGAGATACCTGCAAGTGCGGGTGTCATGGACATTGCAGCTTGGGTCAGATATCTCGTGTACTTAGATTGAGCTTTAACTGCCTCGCACGAGGCACGCACCCATCTTTCAACCATGAGGGCCTCCCTCTTGATGTGGACAGGGAGCTGTACAGGGGCCTGCCCCTCGCTGATGGATGGAGAGCGGCACTCACTGAAATACGATGTGACCTGCTAGAACTCACGTCTGCGTTTGGCTTTAAACCATGGCAGAATGTGCAAACACCCGTGCTCTGTTTGCACCGTTCACAAGAAGGAGCTATTTAAACACCCAAAAACGTTCGAAGCGATCACTTGGAGAAGAAAAGCCAAGGCCGTATATCAAGCGATGGTAGATGCGTGCCTCAAGACGGTGCGCGTTGAGGATCAACAGGTGCTTCGCAGTCTTGTGCAACACATGCGGTTAGACCCAGACTATGGAAGTTTCGCTCTTTGGAAGAACTTCCCACTCCTTGGTCTCAAAAACGGGTTCCGTGCTGTGGAAAACGAGGCCGTGCGCGACGTTCACAAACTCTCGGAGATCGATCTGCCTGTCGACCTCGAGTTTTTCGATGCGAAGAACTCCCACGGGTTGGACCTCGTCGCACCATTGCTCTCCATCACAGGCGTGTCTGTAGAGACGCTGCACGTGGACGCTATGCACGTCATGGACTTGGGACTTACTCAATATGTTTTCGGGGCATTTTTTTTGGCAGTTGGTAAAAAAAACAAGCAATTTCTCGCACTCGCTCAAACGCAAAAAGACCCTGCACCTGCATGATAGCCTCCTGCACTTACGCAGGCGCATGCATTCATTGTACGTATCGATCGGCGCCAACAAGAAAGAGTCCAATCAGAGCGGCATAAACAGTATTACCATGAACATGATTCAACCGACCAAGGCGAGCGGCAAACCCAGACTGAGGGCAAAGGCTGCTGAAACCCGTCATTTAGTTCCACGGCTACCGCAGTTATGTACCGAGAGCGACGCGAGTTTAGGCCCACGGAAACACCATCTTAAGGATGCGTGTACAGTCTTGCGCAATGTGTACAGCGCTCAAGGCGGCGAGCCCCGTCAGATGAACCAAGCTGCAGCTAATTCCCTCCATTGACAAGGTGGGACTTTGCATGCAGCCCCACCCAATGGCCCAACACCGCTGTCCTCGTAAGCCGCGCTGTTTTGCTGGATTGGCGGTTCGAAATCCATCGTGCGCCACGTCTTTGCTCGAATTGGTTCGATATCCCTCCCTCCCCCGCTCCCTCCCCCCCCGCTCTCCCCCCCCCTTCCCCCCCCCCCCCTCCCTCCACCCCTCCCCCCCCTCTCCCTCCCTCCCCCTCCCTCCCTCTTCTCTCTCTCCGCTCCCCCGTCCGCCCTCTATCCTCCCTCCTCGATCCTTCCTCCCCCCCCCTCTGGGTGGGCGCATGCACAATCCTTCCTTGTCGCAGACGAACATGTTGAAATTTCTACAGGCGTGGACGAAATACAAAGGCCACCAAGTGTATACATTCCACGCGGCCGTCCACTTGGCGGAGCAGGTCGTTGAGAAGGGCAACCCCAGGGCGTACTGGACGTACCCAGACGAGGCGGAGAACCGCCTCATGAAGAGGGTGGCCATGTCCCTTCACGGCGGAGGCACATTTTATGCCAGGTTCCTTGAGAAGGCCATCCCAGAGATCGTCTGATCTCTGGGAGCCGTCGGGAGGATCCTGATGTATAATGGGCCGCAATCTGCCGTGAAGGGACAACATGGCCACCCTGTGCGTGAGGCGGTTCTTCGCGTCGTTCGGGTTGTCCAGTACGCTCTGCGATGGATTTAAGTGGTTGTGATTTTTATCATATGTGTACACCTCGAGCACATGAGTATGGATTCGTGTGGGCTGTGGTTTCCCTTCTCGACCCTGCGTCCGCGCGCAGGCTGGCGAAGAGCAGGGTTAGAGGATGATATCCATACATACATACATGCATACATGCATACAAACACACAAACATACATACATATATATATATATATATATACATATATCCATACATACATACATACATGCAGACATACATGCATGCATGCATGCATGCATGCATGTATGCATACATGCCTACACACAAACATACATACACACATACATACATACATACATACATGCATACATACATACATACATACATACAGACATACATACATGCATTCATGTATACATGCATACATGCATGTATGTATGTATGTATGTATGTATGTATGTACATACGTATGTACGTACATATGGGTGTATGGATGTATGTATGTATGTATGTATGTATGTATGTATGTATGTATGTATGTATGTATGTGTGTATGTATGTATGTATGTATGTATGTATGTATGTATGTATGTATGTATGTATGTATATATGTATGTAAACATGCATGAGTGCATGCATGTATGTATGCATGCATGCATGCATGCATGCATGCATGCATGCATGCATACGTGCGCACGTGTGTACATGACCATATATGTATATGTGTATCCTCCTCCTCCTCCTCCGAAGGCGGCACTGTAATGCCACTCCCTGCCCTTCCCCTCCCTCTTCCCCCTCCCCTTCCTCCTCCCCGGCTTCCTCCTCCTCCTCCTCCTCCTCCTCCTCCTCCTTCCCCCCCCCCCCTCCCCTCCCCCTCCCCCCCCTCCTCGCGCAGAGACGGGGAGAGGCAGGCCACGCGCATCCCCCTGTCCTTCCCCTCCTCCCTCCCCCTCCACCAGGAAGAGGGGGAGGAGGACGAGGCGAGGACGAATGATCCGAACTCGGGACAGGCGCGGTACGTCCTGCCAGGCTGGTGGGGGATATGTGTACACACGAAAACAATGAGTATGGAGTCATTGTTCGCGTGGACAGATGTGGTTTCCCTTCGCGGCCCTGCGGCCGCGCGCAGGCTGGCGTCGAGCAGGGTATGCTGGGGCGGTTATATGAATACATACTACAACATGCGCATGTGTGTATACGTGTGTGTATGTATGTATATGTATGTATGTATATAGATGTGTATGTATATAGATGTGTATGTATGTATGTATGTATGTATGTATATATGTATGTATGTATGTATGTATGTATGTATGTATGTATGTATGTATGTATGTATGATTTACCCTGCCTGCCAATGGCGTTATTGCCTGCTCGCCTGCGTCGCGGTTTGCGGCCGAAAACATGTTCCAGGCATGCGGAGACTTGCAGCAGGAACGAGAAAGGGAACACGATCTTGTCTTCATTATTGTCCCTCCTCCCTCGGTCCCCCTCCATCCCGCCCGCCTCTTCCCTCCTTTCTCTCCTCCTCCAGGGAAGGCTCGCATGGCGGCTTCGAGCCACCTCCTTGACCTGGCGCCTTCCCTTCGAGCCCACGCACGGCATGGATCAGCCGTCCTCTTCCGATCGTCCTCGTCCTCGTCCTCGTCCTCGTCCTCCTCCTCGTCGTCGTCGTCGTCCTGGGGGAGGCGGAGGAGTGGGGGATGTCGAGTATGTTGCGGTGTGTGCGTGTAGCGTGTATATTGGAGGAGGAGTCGGAGGATCCCCTCATCCTCGTCGTCGTCGTCGACCTCGTCGTCACGTTTGGGCCCCTCAGCGGGAGGCGCCACGAAAGTGGGAGGCGCCACGAAAGGGCCAGCGAGCCCTCATCCAGATCTTCCCTTCTCCTCTTCCTCCTCCTCCTCCCTTTTCCTCCTCTTCCTACCTCCTCCTCCTCCTCTTCTTCCTCCTCTTCTTCATATTCTTCTTCTTATTCTTCTTCTTCTTCTTCTTCTTCTTCTTCCTCCTCCTCCTCCTCCTCCTCCTCCTCCTCCTCTCCTCCTCTTCTTCTCCTCCTCCCCTCCTCCTCCTCCTCCTCCTCCTCCTCCTCCTCTCCTCCTCATCTCCTCATCATCATATCATCATCATCAGCTCAGCATCAGCATCATCATCATCATCATCATCATCATCATCATCATCATCATCATCATCATCATCATCATCATCATGATCATGATCATCCCTCCTCCTCCTCCTCCTCCGCCTCCTCCTCCTCCCCCTCCCCCTCCTCCTCCTCCGCCTCCTCCTCCTCCGCCTCGCACCGCCGCCATGTCTGTAGCGCTCGAGCTGCGCGCGCCCGCGGGCGCATGGCTTTCCCCTTGACGGGGCCCCTGGGAATCAGGGCGCGCTTCGGGGCGAGGGACGATCGCCTCGACCTGGCTGGTCGGCCAGGCACCTTGTTGCCTGGGGAGGTCTGCGGGCTCGACCTGGGCGACCGTCCAGGCAACCACGCGGGCCGCTACACGCGGCGGCGGCCGCGTGAGCGAGTGCCCGAGCCGCCGTCGCTCCCGCCGCGGCCGCCCTCGCTGCACCCCTGGTGGGCACCAGCTTGGGTCGATCTGCCCATGCCTGGACAGTGCCCGCATGATCAGTGGTGGTATCGTGCAACCGACCGCTGCCCGGAGTGCCACTTCATGCCTGCATGCCAGCCATTTGCCGACAGGACGGAGGTCGACCCATCCTGGGTCTGCTTGGCGTGGTGGGACGACAAAGCTCGGATCGTCAAGCGCACCTGGGAATAGCAAAAAAAGCGCGATGCCTCACCCCTCACACGTTTCGTGTCCCCATGGAGCTATGAGCGGGGCACTGCTGGTACTCGGTCCTCCTGGAGGATCCGGCGTGCTGGCGCTGGCGGGCGCTTGAGGACCGCGTTTTGTTGTTTGCGCTTCCTTCGAGTCCTCCTCGTCCGTCCTCCTCCTCCTCCTCCTCCTCCTCCTCCTTCTCCTCCTCGCCATTGGCTCAGCCCGTAAGCATGGCGCCGCGCGTGGACTCGAGGCCCATATGGTTGGTAGCGGAGCTCTAACAGCTGTCGGATTCAACAACGCTCGTTGAGTTCATCAACTAGCTCGCTGAATTCAACATTTTTTTGCGTTTACTCCTCCTCCTCCTCCTTCCACTCGCCGTGGCTCACGGTAGCGGGGCTCCGCGCTAGCGGAGCTTCCGCGGGCCTTGGGGTTCCTTCATCGCGCCGCGGGAGCGGCGCGACCAGCAGCTGGTGGCGGAGCGTGTTGTACGTACCACAAATGCCTTGTGGGTATCGCTGTACCAATGCTGTGTGAGATCGCGCCAATTCCCCACGTCTCGAGTTTTACGGTGTTGGTAGCGGAGCACTTGAAACCCTTCGCGCATTAGGTTCGCATCACGCTATCAGGTAATGAGCGTTTCGCATTACATTGATTTTCTTGCGATGCTTTTTTTCCAATGCGCCAACGGCCGTAATGAAAAAAACATGACCTGAGGGGGTTTGGGGAGGGGGCTCCAGCGCCGATCCGAGAAATCCGCGCGGACCTCCGAGTTTTTATGTTTATGCCACTTTGGGTTCCCCAGTCATCACCCCCCTCCTTGCCGCCCCCGATCCTTTTCATTTCCCCCCCTCGCTCGCCGGGTCAGCTCCCCCCGGCGGTCCTTCCCGTTGCCTCCACTGGCCCTCCTCCGCGAGACGCGCCAGCAGCGAGCCGGCACGCTCCGAGCGGGCCCCCCCCCCGCAGGCCGCGCGGCCCGCGCCGCGGGCGAGGCGCCGCCCCCTGGGGCCCCTCTGGGGCCCCCTCTCCGAGCTCCCTGCCGGGGCCCGCGTGCGCCCGACGCGAAGCGGCGAGCCTCGGCGCCGCCCCGACCTGGCGGCGCGGCGGCGCGCAGAGGGGGGCAAAGAAGGGGGGGAGGCGGGAAGCCTCTTCTTGGAAGGGCGCTGCTTCT
>CAUYUJ010016138.1:540925-615925 GCA_963575745.1 Prorocentrum cordatum | reverse complement strand
CTTCCTCCTCCTCCTCCACGTTATCCCTTTCCCTCCCCCTCTTCCTCCTCCTCCTCCTCCTCGTCCTCCTCTTCTTTGTCCTCCTCCCCCTCCTCCTCCTCCTCCTCCTCGTCCTCCTCCTCCTGTTCCTCCTCCTTTACCTCCTCCTCCTCCTCCTCCTCCTGCTCCTCCTCCCTCTTCGCTCCTCGCTCCTCCGTCTTCGCTCCTCGCACGTCCTAAATGTCTATCCTCCCTTTCCCCCCCCCGCTCGTGATCAGAGCGCGGGGGGGGGGGGTGGAAGGGAGGGCGATGAATGGCAGGGGGGAAATGGGAGAGAGGGGAACGAGGCGAAAGCGAGACAGGGGTGGGTGGGAAAACGGAGCCTGCGAAGAACAAGCAACTGCCTGCACATTCAACTTGCGGAGCTCCGCGCGGGCTTCACGGATCGGCGCTGGCCCCCCTCCCTAGCGCGCGGAGCGCGCCCGGGGCTGCGCTGGCGGCGCCGCACAAGGGGCCTGGCACCGATCCATGGAATCCGAACGGAAATCCAGAAGTTGATGCTTACGCAAGTGTTCTTTCTTCGCCCCCTGTTTCTTCTGTCTTGCGGCTCTTCCCCTCCTCGCACCCACAATATGTTGCCCCCCTCCCATCACCTGAACACTCTCTATCCATACATATTAATGCAAATCCTAAACCGGAAATGCTCCCCTCACACTCCGCTTCGGGGACGCAATTCCTGAACTCGTCACGCACATCCATTAAAAGTGTGGTGCGGCGCACGTCGCCATGCGAAGCTAATTCTTAAACTCGCACGATCCTCCATCAAAATATGGCGCGGGCCACATCCCGCGCGCGCCGCCGGAGAAGACAAATTCCTTGTCTATCGCGATCCTGCATTACCAATGTGGCGCGGCGCATATCTCACCCGCGCATTCCTTCTGCGCCTTTCACGACCGTCCACGAACAAAATAGTGCGGGGCACAGTCCGTCCACGCGGCGACCGCTTGAGGGCAGCGCGCGCTTCGCAGGGACTGCCGCGCGCCCCTAGGCGGTCCCGGACACTCCGTAACGATATCGCGCGCTCCTCCGAAGGACCGCCGCGCGTTCCTGTGCTGCTCCTCCTGCCTGCTGCTCCTCCTTCATGCTCCTCGCAGCTCCTCTCTGCTCCTCCCTGCTCCACGCGGCCTTCCCCGCTAGCTTGCATGCACCAGAGCGTGCGTCTTCATATGAAAATGGTTACTATGGTGGGTGGGATGTGAGAATCGCGCCAGTGAGTGACACGTCTAGTATGTCGACATCTTCGCGCGCTTGTTGAGCCTAAACCTTACAACCTAAACCCTATCACAAACCCTAAACCCTAAACTTTAGGGTTTGGGTTTATGGTTTGGAACCCCCTCCTCCCGCCCTGACCTGCCCACCCTGGCCCGCCACTTCATCAACCTGCCCGCGACGCTGCGAGAGAAAGGCTAACGGCGCAAAGATGCGCACGGCGCAGATCCGAAGCAACACGAGGAGGAGGTGGAGGTGGAGCATGCGGCAGGTTCGTGTCGAAACGACCCGGGCGCTGGTTTCTGAGGAGATCGTTTTTGTTCGGTGATCACCTGGACTATCTGGTGTGGGGCAAGGGAGGGAGGTGCCAGCCGATGAGCTAACCTTGTCGCCTCGGGTAGCCCCGTATGCCCGCGCGCACCAGTACTGCGTACCCCTGCCGAACCTGGGCAACCGACAAGATCAGGTTGTCCAGGGGGGAGGGGGCGGGCCCGACAAACAGTCTCCTGACACCTCTTGGACTGATAAAGATTGAGCGATCGCGGCTTCCGACAGCTGCTGGCGCCGGCGTCGCCGCCGCGTCGACGCACACACACAAACACTCACTCACTCACTCACTCACACACACACGACAAGGACCACGAGATCCGATGTCTTGTTCTTGTTGGGTACGGCCCCCCCAGACTCCACAACCCTTTCTCCAGTGCGGGTTTCGAGCCTTTTTTTAATTTCCGGCGAGGAATCCCTGAGGCCGAAAAAGACGGAACACCTCCGACTTGAATTCTCAATGCGTTGGAGGTCTGGCGAACCCACCGTAACATGCCCACGCTCAAGTTGCAGGCTCCGTGGACATGCAAGGGTGACCCCTGGCCATCGCTCGGACATCAATTCCCCGTGCATGTGTTGGTTGTGTGCGTGCTTCTCTTTTGCTGGATGATCTAGGATGCTCTGTGATGTAAATAAACACGACCGAGCGATGCCAAGACCCTAGGCGCAAGAGTGACCTCCAGAGCGTGGCCTCAGGGGGCCGCGGGCGGGCCACGTCCAAAGCGCGCCAGCCAGTACTCGGAGGACCCCTGCGGGGCCGCACCGACAAGTCAAAGCTTGCGAAGGGTCGCTCCTCGAGTGGGAGATCGACTGCAGAATTGATGTACCCCGAGATTTGATCTGCTCGTCGAATCTACAAAACAAATCACAGAATGTGCAGCATATCATCTAAAAGCGTTCTATGTATTCTCGGGGATTCGACCAAGGAACAACATGTTGGGGATAATCCACTCTGCAATCGATCCCCTACTCGAACACTTACACGTCAGTCGGAAGAAGTATGAAAAGACATGAAGTAGGAAGGCGGACAAAGTATATTGTACTCAACCACTCCCAGAGATCAATCAACCACAACAAAAAGCACATCGAATTTTGAAGTAAGAAGGCACTTGAAGTAGATTGGGATCAAGGAGTCCAGAAATATCTACTTTCAACGACCGGCGTGTACGCGTCGCCGACATATCCACTCTCCCAGGCCCTCCCCTGGCGCTGGCGTCGCCGTCGCGTCCAAACCACACGAACCCACCGCAGCTCCGAGATCAGACGATGCAAACAAATTGTAACATCGTGAACACTCACGACCAGATCGCTGGACCCAATCTCTCTGCTGCATTTCCCGAGCCAAATCGATCTGCGATGGCCCCGGGGCCGACACGAGGCAAGACCGACCGCTGCGGAAAACTTGTGGCACCTGGGTCTGAAGGGCGTCGACAACACACAAACATACCGTACCATTCGGCGGTGGACAAACCTCCTTTTAGTAAGTCTCCATCCACTGAAAACGGCCTAGGACCGAAACCGACAGACCTGGACCCGCAAAAATGACGGCCGCGACGCCCTCTCGCGAACCGAAAACGGCACATTCACCAATCGACGTGTCAGGGTAGGAGGTCTATCAACCTCCGAACCATGCTCACGCTGGAGTTGCCGATCCACTCTCCGATGCCCTCCCCCGAGGCCCCGCAGGTGGAGGCCTCTCAAAAGCCAATGGCGGTGATGGGGTCGGAACACCAGGGACGGCGGGACGGAGAAGAGGAGAAGAAACATTCGAGGAGCATCGAGGATCGAAGAAAAGGGCGGGGGATCAAGGAGGGGGGATGATCGACGAGGAGGGGAATGATTTATGAGGATCGAAGAGGATCGAGGAGGAGGATCGAAGAAGAAGGAGGAGGATCGAAGGAGGAGGAAGATCGAAGGAGGAAGAAGAGGCCCCGCAGGTGGAGGCCTCTCAACTGGGACTGGCGTAGACGGGGTGGGAAGACTGCCGATGCACCAGCGACGGCGGGGCGGCGGACCGAGGAGAAGGATCGAGGAGGATCGAGGAGGATAGAGGAGCAGGATGTCGAGGATGAGGATCGAGGAGGAGTTGGGAGAGGACGACAATAATGAAAGGGGGAGGATCGCGGAGGAGGATGGTGGAAAAGGAGGATCGCGGAAGGGGAGGAGGAGGAAAACGAGGAGGAGGATCGAGGAGGAACTGTGGCAGGGAACGGAGACGGCTGGCAAGACATGTCGATGATACTGCTCTGCCTGGTGGTATTCGGCTCGACGGTTCCGAGGCCTCCGCGCCAGCCCCCTCGCAGAGCACCCCCCTGGGCGGGCCACAGATCGCGCGGCGTCGCCGATGCATCGGCAACGCGGCGCGATTATGAGACACGCGCGGGCGGCCCAGAAACATGCTCGCGCTCAACCTGAAAAGTCCCCTCTCCGAGCCCCCCCCCCCCGCGAGACCCTGCAGGGCGTGGGAAAGATGGATCATCCGTGTAGTCCCCTATTGATTTCGCCAATCGACGTTCGTTTCGCTGGGTAAATTCGGCTGATTCTGGGCACCGATTAACCGACCACGGGCGATAATCATCACCCGCGAATAATAAAGTTCGGGGCTCTGGCGAAGATAACAAAGGAAAGTTCTGTTGATGAGGATGATGATGGCGATGCTGATGATGATGACGATGATGATGATGATGATGGCTATCCTGGGCGCTCGGCACAAGGCTGACTCGAGAGATCTCGAGGCTCGTGGCTTCTTGGCAGCAGGCGCGCGGCGCAGGGCGGACCCGACTGATCTCGAGGCTCGTTGCTAGGCAGGCGCTCGGCACAAGGCTGATTCGATCAACCTGGAGGCTCGTGCCTACATTTCGCTGGCGCAAGAGAGGTCCTTGGTCAATCTGGCCAAGAAGCCTCTCTTGCGCTGGACTTCGAACCGCTCTCCCATGCAAGCACGGCATCGTTTGGGGCCGCCCTTGCATGGGGGACATTTGGTTCAGAGCTGGGCGGCGGCGCATGCCTTCTCGAAGGTAGCGTACTTCGGCTCGGCCGCCGTGGGGTCCTTGCAAGGGTTGGACTCGTGCTTGGCATTGGCCTTGGCCTTGGCCTTGGCCTTGGATTTGGCCTTGGCCGTCGCCGAGTCGTTGTCGCTGGCCTCCTTGAATTTATCGATCAACTCGTTGCCTCGAGCGACCAGAATGTTGAGGTTCACTGGCATTTGGCGGCGCTCGCCTCGGACCTCGCGCAGGGCGCGCTCGATCCAGCGACTCGTCCACGGGCCGCAGCTCCAACCGTCTGCTCGGCGCTGTTTGTTGCTCGGTCCTGGGCAAATTTCGCCGGGGCCAACGGCGCCGAGCTCGCGGGGGATCCTCGCGGCGGCCTTGGGGGCCACGCGCGGGCCCGACCCGTCGCGGGCGGGGGCCTTGCCCCCGGCGCTCGCAAGCTCTCGGCGCGCGGCCGCGGCCGCGACTCGCTCCTGCGCGGGGGGGGGGGCTAGTAGTATTGCGGCCGACCCGCGTGGCAAGGATGCGCGGCGAAGATGCTGGGCCTTGGAAGGCCCAGAGATGGGCCGACAGGGGCAATTATGCAAGGGTAACAAGATTGCTCGTCCTTGCCGCGCGGGTTGACTGCAATGCTACTAGTAGGAGCACGAGCAGGAAGAGAGGAAGAAGGAAGGGTGGGGGACGGAAGAGCGAAGTGGGCGGCCCAAGGATCGATGGTCAACATTTGTTTGGATTCGGGGCCATCGGTTTCTTCGTGCGCGAAAAAACACATATATTTTTAAATGGTTTTCAATGTCGCATGCAGGGGCGGCGGGGCCCAGCGGGAGACGCAAAGAACCTGGGGGCGCAGCGGGGGGCGAGAAGCCCCGGCGGCGCAAAAAGTTCGGACCGCGGGGGGGGGCGGGCGGGGCGGGAGGAGGAGAAATAAAAGGAAGAAAAGGAAAAGGAAAACAAGAAGGAAGAAGGCAAAGCGTTTTTGACGCTGTTGCTAGCCAACGCGAAGCGACAGCAACTTAGACCCGAAAGAGCAGAAATACGAGGGAAGGAATAATAATGAGACTAAGAAGAAGAAATAAGAGAAAAGGGACATCAAGATGATGGGGGGGGGGGGGGGATCCTGCTCGGCAGTCTCAGCATCGAGCCTCGCGGCCTCGAGTTGCTTGTGGGAGCTCGCAGCGGACTCGGCAGTCTCGCGGGGCGAGGTTCCCAGCTTCTTGCGCGAGCTCGGGGCCGGGGGCGGCGAGGTCTGCAGGCCCCAGAGGCTCGACCCGCTCGTCTGCTTCGCCAGCGCGGACATCGGCGCCTCGCTGCAAAGCTGCAATAGCTCGAAGCAGAAAACCGCGAGCCAACGTGGCAACGGAAGGTTGTAGGTTTCTGGCTGCTGTTGGTGCGTCCTTGTGTGCTGTTTGTTGTGGCCTTCTTGTTGTCAGCGTTATGTTGTTAGCTTGTCGCTGGAGCTGCTTAGTGTTCGCTTGTTGGTATTGCTTGGTTTGTTACTGAGGTGGCTTGCTGTTGCGTCGGTTGCTGGCGTTGCTGTTGTGATTGATGTTGCTTCTGCTGTTGTTGGTGGTGCTGTTGATTTGATGGTTGTTTTGCTGTTGTTTGCATGGCCGCTGCTGTTTGCGCGTGGTGTGCTGCTTGCGTGCGTTTGTGGTATTTGTGTCGTTGGCTTTGTTGTGCTCCGGCGCCTGTCTATCTTTTTTATCTGGCGTCCTCGAGGCTGGGGGTTACCTCGCTGAGAGCTCCAGCACCTCGCCCTCGCTCTGCCCGAAACCACCTCGCTCAAAGCTCCCAGCGGCTCGCGGGGCGCCTCTAGGCTGAGGCAGGGCTCGGAGCCGGCGCGGGCTTGCAGAGCGCCTGCGCTTCTCCTCGGGGCCGAGCTTGCAATGACCTCCAGCTTGTTCTTATTGTCCTCGAGCTTGCAGGAGCCCTTCTTGTCCTCCAGCTCTTGTCCTCGAGCTTCTGTTCCTCGAGGCTCTTGTCCTCGGGCTTGCTGGCGTCCTTTTCCAGCGTGGTGGGTTGCGTCTCCCTCTGCGCCCACTCGCCGACGCTCTCGTCGCCCGACCGCTCGGCGAAAGACCGACAATCGTCGCTGTCCGACTCGGCCATGGAGTGCTGCGTCCTCAGCTGGCTTGGAATGCTCGAGCCTAAAGTGGCCAGTGTTGTTTGTTGCTATTGTTGCCTGTCTTGTTGCCGTTGTTGTTTGTCTTGCTGCTTTCGCTCTTGTTGTTTGCATTGATGATGTTGATTGTTAGTGCAGCTGTTGTGTGTTGTCTGGTTGATTCCCTTGCTGCTGGCGTGCCCTGCTGTTGCTGCTGGTATGCTGGTTGCGGTTGCTTTCGCGGCAACTGTTGGTTGTGTTTGTGTTGTTGTTGTGTGTGTGCGATTGTGCGCGTGTGTGTGTGTGCGTGTGTTAGTTTGTGTGTGGGGGGCGCGCGAATGTGTGTGAGTGTGCGAGCGCGCGAGTGTGCGAGTGCGTGTGCGTGTGCGCGCGTGCGCGTGCGCGCGTTGGTGCGTTTGTGCGCGCGCGCACGTGGCTGCCAGGTGTCGAGGCTCAACCCTGGATCCTCGGATCGAGGGCCCGGAAACCTGGAGACCAAGCTTGGCGATCCTCGGATCTAGGGCCCGAGGTGCTCGCAGATGCTCAAGACCAAGGTGTCGGAGTCTCGATCCGAGGATGAAGGGTCGAGCCTGCTCGATGGCAGTCAAGGCCCGAGGACGGCGACGAGGGACATCGACAATCGCCGAGGCTCGATTCTCGAGCCTCGGATGTCAAACCCGGGATCTTCGAGTCCAAGCGCTGCGATCCTCGGATCCAGGATCCAGGGCGCTCAGATGCTTGGAACCAAGATCTCGGATCCACGATCCGAAGATGGAGGATCGAGCCTCCTTGATGGCGGCCCGGGCGCCCATGGACGGCGAGGGGGGCGATCTACCAACAATCGCCGAGGCTCGGTCCTCGAGCCTCGGATGTCGAACCCGAGATCTTCGAGCCCAAGCGTTGCGACCCTCGGATCACGGATTCAAGCCGCCCAGAGCCGCATGGGGCCAAGACCTCGGGCCCTCGATCCGAGGATGGAGGATCGCGCCCCTTTGATGGCGGCCCGAGCGCCCGAGGGCGGCGCGAGGGGCGATCTGCCATCGCCGAGGCTCGGCCCTCGAGCCTCGGATGTCGAACCACAGATCTTCGAGTCCAAGCCCGGCGACCCTCGGATCTAGGATCCGAGGTGCTCGCAGATGCTCGAGACCAAGATATCCTGCTTGATGGCAGCATGGGCCCGAGCACGGCGACGAGGGCGATCTACCAAGAGATCTTCGAGCCCAAGCTTGGCGATCCTCGGATCTAGGATCCAAGGCGCTCGAAGATGCTCGGGGCCAAGATCTCGGATCCTCGATCCGACTATCTAGCCTCCTTCATGGCGGCCCGGAACTGACGACGGCGACGGTGACGATCGAGGATCGCCGAGGCTCGATCCTCGATCATCGGATCGCGAACCTGAGATCTTCGAGTCTCAGCCTGGCGGCCCTCGGATCCAGGACCCGAGGTGCTCGAAGATGCTAGGACTCAAGATCTCGGGTCCTCGATCAGAGCATGGAGGATCGAGACAGCTTGATTGCTCGATGCTTGATGGAGGATCAGTCGGCGAGAGGGGGGTAGCACCCCGCCGCTTGCAACGCTTCACGCGCGTGCTCGAACGCTCTCTTGTAGCTTGAAAAGCAGACGGGGCTAGAGCGCGTGCCTCGAAACGGCGCCCTCGTGGCGAAAAACACGGGAGCGCTTGGCTCGGGGCGCTCGTGCGCTGGGATCTCAGGCGCCCACGGGCATGAACGTGGAGGTCTCTGGATCGGCCATCGCGTCGGCCTGGCTCCTCTCCTCGCGCCTGTTCGCGACGATCTGGTCGTAATCAGCGTGGATCTTGGCAGCGCGTTTTGAAAGTCAGCTTGATGTGCTCGTCGAGAAGCGTTGTCCCGAAATTCCTGCTGCTTGACGGTTTTTGAATAGTTCAGCTTGGAGCGCTCGTCCTGGTTGCCCCGCTCCTGGAGCTCGCGCATCGCGTCGGCTGTCCCCCTGGCGGCCCAGCGCCACTTGACGACCGCGCCCGCTTGCGCGGTGGCCTTGGCAGTCCCGTCGCCGCTCGAGACCGCGCCGCTATCGCGGCACCAAATCACGCACAACTTGGCCTTGCTCGGAATCAGCTCGGAGAGCTGCTCGGAATTCGCGCCGGAGGGCCCCTCGCCCCACTTCTTGACGGGCTCGAACTTCTCGTTGATCGGCAGCACTAGGTCGCGGAGGTGGATGAGCTCGACGGGGACGTCGGGGAGGGAGGGCCATGCCGACGCGCTCGGCGTAGGAGCCGCGGGCGAGGCACTTGGCGCACTCGGCGCCGAGCTCGACGTCCTTCTGCTCGGCAAGCTCGCGCATCCTAGGCTTGAAGCTCGGCATGAGCCAGAAGGGGTGCACGGGCGGCCCCCCGTGGTTCTCGAAGATGTCGTAGACGTTCTCGTCATTCTCGCCGTAGGTCTTACAGAACAACGCCACGGCCAGCTCGATGCTCTTGAGGGGCCCGCCGCTGCAGACCATCTCGAGGACGGCGTGCTGGGCGCTGCTTGACCACAGGGCGCTCTCGGCCTTGAAAAAGCAAGCCGTCATCCTCGCTGCGTCCGTGCCATACGCGCTCGATTGGCACTGGCGCATCTCGGCGATCGCTTTCTTGTCGGTGATGAACGAGAGCTTGTCGAGGATTGTCGAGGATGCGCTCGAGGATCTCGTTTGACTTCGGGCTCTGGGCCACCACCTGCTCGAGGGCCTCGACGGGGAGGCTCGCCGCCGCGGCGCGCTCGGCGGCCTGGGACATGGCTGAGGCTCGCGACGCACTCGGGGGCAACGATGTGGGGGGATAGGCATGGGGGAGGATATCGACCTGGAATCGGCGATACATCGCCGATGCATCGGCGATGCGCGGCCGATCGTGAATTCGCACCTTCCTTGGCAGGCTCGGCACGCCTATCCCCCCCTATTGCTGCCCCTGGGGCGAAAGAGGCTTGGCGCCTCGAAGAGGCTCGAAAGCTTGGTGTCTCGAAGACTCGGGGAAGCTCGGACCTGGGCAGCTGCGGGGGCAACGGAGGGGGGGAGGAGGAGGAGGAGGAGGAGGAGGAGGAGGAGGAGGGGGGAGGAGGAGGAGGAGGAGGAGGAGGAGGAGGAGGAGGAGGAGGAGGAGGAGGAGGAGGAGGGAGGAGGAGGAGGAGGAGGAGGAGGAGGAGGAGGAGGAGGGGGAAGGGCCACGAATCATGTGAGGGGTGCACAAAAAACAATTAACTCCAATGCGCTGCCTGCTCAAAAAAACGCATGTACAATCAACATCCCATCGGACCCCATGGCCCTGCCACACGTTCCTGACTCGGGAACGACTGAGAAAGTGAGAATGCCATGGCCTGCCGCACGTTCGTAACTTGGGCGAACTGAACTGGTGAGAATCCCACAGCCCTGACACACGCTCGTGATTGCGGACGCTGGTGTGGTGAGACCACCATGGCCATGCTCAGCGTTTTTGACGCTGTTGCTACTCAGCATGAGACGATAGCAACTTGGATTCGCAACTTCCCCCGTGGATTATCAAGTTCCGCCTCCGCGCTTACCCCGACAATGCAATCTTGTTGGGCGGGGCTGATAAAAATAAAGGGGGGGAGGGGGGGGGGTCTTGTTTATTATCGCCTGTGCGCGTATAGCTACCCCACCAGGGTGCACTCGGAGTGCGGTGCCGCGCGCAAGTGGAAGGCCTCTGGCACCTGTCACTACAACGCGCTTTGCCACAAAAGGATGGATGAGGCGGCATTGGATCTGGAAGCCGGGTCGGATCGGAACGTGCACCGAATCTGATTAGCAATGAACGGACCCCTGACCCTTTGGGAGGGGGCCGGAGTGAGGAGGGCAAACAATATCAGGGATAGGGGGTCTTTTTCTGCAGATGTATCAAACCAAACGGCCCAAATGTATGATCCGTCATGCGAAGACGGGGACCTCAGTGAGGCCGCGTCTCCACTATATGATAGGGTTCGGGGTTGCTTTATTAGTCGATGAGAATCGAGCCGCATCGGCACAGACTCGAGATCGGTTCGGACCCACCATGCCGGGGTGCACAGCAGCGCCCACGCGATCACCAGGCCGCGCCACGTCGCCAGAGCACCAGAACCGGACTGGGTCGGACCGGCCAGAGTCGACATCGAATCGGATCGACTGGATCGCATTGAACCGTCAAGAATTACCTCGTCAAGATCTGGGTAACACCAGGAGGCCCGCGGCAGGGCCCCGCCGGGATGAGAACGCGGGCGAACTGGGCAGCCCAGACATTCGACGTGGTGACTCTGTTCACAGCGTGACTCCCCAGAGGTCTGGGCCTATTCCCAAAGACAGGTTCTAGATCCTGAGTCGTTTCGTGACGGTCTCGGGACCCAGCAACTGCCCTCAAAAGGCCGAAAACGGCAACAAAAACAAAGGGACGAACCCAGGATGACCATGACCAAGGGTGTCACGGGATCTCGTCGACGCCGAGCTTGGTCATGGTCCATGCTTGCCGTCGCCGTTTCGTGAGGATAATGGAAGGTGACCAAAATCGGCACCCATGCTTCCGCGCTCAATCTTGGTCATGGTCCTCGATTTCTCTCTCTCTCTCTCTCTCTATCCATAAAAACCTCCCGTCGTGATCTTCCCTCGGAACAGAACAAATATAGACATATTCTTGCGAAAGTCCGTGCGGATTTCTTGGATCGGCGCCGGGACCTCCTCTGGCGGCCCCCAGCGCGCTTCGGGCGCCAGACAAGGCCCCAGAGCCTATTCAAGAAATCCGCGCGGACCTCCGAAAAATCGTCGAGACGTAAGACTCCCGTCCGGGGACTCAGGTTGGCCTGACGGGGCCGTCAGAAAAATGACGAGACCCAATCTGACATTTGACGCGGGCTCCAGCTGCAAACATCCCCCGAAAACTGGACAGCCCAAATTTAGGACGGGCCCTTCAAAAAGCGACAGCAAACCCGAGCTCTGACGAAAACTCGAGTTTTTGCACGTTGGCCCGGAACGACTCTGACTAACGCGCTTGCTCTTCTTCAGTTGTCGCGACACCAAGACCTCAGGGGGCCCGGCTCGGGCCAGCCAGGCCTTGCATGACCCCGCGCCCAAAACCGGGTCATCGCACCCCTAGCTCTGCAGGATCCTGCATTTGGCAGACGGGAGTGGAGGGGGGTTGTCTGGCTCTGGACCTCTGCTTAACGCGACTGTGTGCAACAGTGCGTCCTACGGGGGAGACTCCACCTGCTTGAAACAGGCGCGCAGAACAGCCAAGATCTACTCCACGGGGGTGGAAGGGGGAGGGGGTGCGAGGGCCCGCACCGATCGACTAATCAATAAGAAAACGATCACGATCCGGTGCTCTGGCGGTCCCGCGTCTGAAACGGCCCCAATTTGCCATCGCTCGGAGGCCCACTCCTCGTGCATTCGGCGGTCTCGCGTGTGTATGTGCTTACGCAAGATGGCCCAACAGGCACCTCGATGGTCCTCGCCCCCTCTGAAAAAGCACACGTCCGAGCGATGCCAAGAGCCCCAGCAGGCGGGTGATCTGGGCAGGCTGGGGGGGCCACAGCGACTCAAGGAAGGCGGCGTGCGAGGGCGCGCCGCGCCGCGCCTCGAGGCGCATGGCCTGCTCCTCGCCGCGCACCCCGCCCGGACGAACGGGCACCGTCCTCGGCCCTCCCAGGGCCGCCTGGGCATCTCCACGAGAGCGGCACCACTACAGCGTACCACGCAACAGAACATCCTAGAGAGCCGGATCCAGGGCAACAGAACATCCTCCAGAGAGCCGGATCCACGGCACTACTCCAGAGAGCCAGATCTAGGGCAACAGAACATCCTCCAAGTTGGGCGTGAATCAGTTAAGGGGGGCAGGAAGAAAGGTGCCCTTCCCGCGCCCCAAAGGCCCTTCTTCTGGGCCCTGAAGGGCATATTTTCTGCAGCCCTCGCTGCCCCCATGGATGGCCCCTCCCCTTAAGCGTCCTCCGACGAAGAACATGAGACCCTCCGCCGGCCAAAACGCACAGAACATCCAAGGGTGCCCTCCCAAAGACGCACAATAACATTCCACAAGCGCGAAGAACATCAAGGCACCTTCCCACAACCGACATCGATCTGCTACCTCGGTCCGACCGTACTTGGACTTCCTTAGGTCCCGCTTCAACGCGGCACGGTGCACTGTTCACAATAGTTTGGCTCTGAAGGGCCGAGAAACCAACCGTACGATTCCTGGGCCTCGGGAGACGCCGACTATGGTGTACCGTAGCACCCCGTAGATGCGGATAAGAGTGAGGGGGCGGTGGGGACGTCGGCAGTCTGCGCGACTCTGGAGAAGCCCGCCGCAGGCGCCAAAATTTCACAAATTGAACAACGAGCCCGCCGCAGGCGCCGATTTTTTCGCTAAACCAATGTGGGTAGGTCGCGGGTGGGTCGCGGGTGGGTCGCAAATTGGTCGCGGGTGGGTCGGGGTGGGTCGCGGGTGTAGAAGGCAAAATATCCACCCCAAAATAATCCGCCGGCCCCTTGGGGTCACGGCGTCTGAAGCGCTTCCCCCTCCCCAAACCCTTCCCCCAGGAGCCCGGTCCGGCCGGTTTGGAAGGAGGGGGGGGGGGGGGGCAAAAATGTCATCAGGCCCCACGAAGCCCCAGAGGACTCCAAGCAGCCCCCAAGACGGCCCAAGAGGCCCCCGAGACGCCCAAAGGTCGGCCCAGAACGCCCAGGATGGCCCCCAAACGGCCCCAGAAGCCTCCCTGACGGCCGAGGAAGCCTCCAAGAGCATTCCCAAGAGGGGCCCAAGAGGCCAAAATCGTCGAAATCCTATGGGGCAACGTGCATGTTTATCATACACGACTTTTCTGCCTTCACATCTTTGGAGACGGCCCCAGAGTCCCCCAAGACCGCCCCAAAACGGCCCACGAGGCTCCCAAAAGGCGCTCGAAACGGCCCAAGAGGGCGCCAAGACGGCCTAAGAGGCTCCCAGGACGGCCCCAGAGTGCCCCAAGACGGCCCAAAGAGAAGCCCAAGAGTGGGAGCCTGAACCAAGTATCCGAGCCTTCCGCCGCAAAGCGGCCCAAGGGGGGCCCAAGAGGCGTCCATATGGGCCCATGAGGCCCCCAAGAGGCCCCAAGAGGCCCCGAAGAGTCCCCCCAAGAGACCCCCAAGAAGTTCAAAAGAAGCCCGAAATACCACTTGAGGCATGTAACTTCTAACCCGCAAGCCAAGCACCAAGGATCTCAGGCCGACAACCAAGGCACGTTGACGGGATGGACCGAAGGTCACTCTATATGTACATATTTGTACACATACATACACATACACACATACACACATAAACACATACACACACATACACACATACACACATACACACATACATACATACATACATACATACATACATACATACATACATACATACATACACACATACATACATACATACACACATTCACACATACATACATACACATATACACACATAAACATACACACATACACACATACACATACACACATACACACATACACACATACACACATGCATGCATACATACATACATACATACATACATACATACACACATACATACATACATACATACATACATACATATATATACACATGCATACATACATATACATGTATACATATATATATATATACGTACATGCATACATATACATGCATACATACATACATACATACATGCATGCATACATACATACATCATACATACGTGCACATGTACACATGTGTAACACTCGGCACTGCCGGGGCTACCAAGAGCATTTCCAAGAGGGGCCCACGAGGCCACAATCGTCCAATGCCGATGTTTCACAGATGTTCGTGGTCTTTCGACCAGCCGAGGGATCTCCTCGAATTCAGCCTCGAGGAACCGTTTTCGGCGCCCGGGACCACCACCGAGGGTCCGGGGTGAGGATCGACCTCCCTGGCCAGTGCCTCCCCTTCGCAAAAGAAGGAACCCGGGGTGGATCGAGGCTCGAGGCTTGAGACTTATAGTTCTTGGGCACTCTCCGCCCCTTTTGGGCCTTCAGAAAGCCCCTCGTCGACACAGCTGGGTCCACTCTCGAACAACTTCTGGCAGGACGCACCCCCAGCTGGGTCTCAACGATCCCCGAGCCTATCCAGGGGGTGGAAAAGGAGGCCTGGGACAGGCCCCGTGAAGGCCCCAAGCAAACCATATAAAACCACGAAAAACTTCTAAACAATCCCATGCAAGGCCCCCCCTTGAACCCCACACGCTACGTAAGACAGGCCGGAACCCCAAGATTGCCCAGCTATCGCGCGCGTTCCGCGAACTCCGTTTTTCAGTCTTGCTGCCGCCCCAAGGGGTCGGCGGTGCGGCGTAAGCCAATGAATCACCCCGACAAGCGACGCCGTTCAGTAAACGCACACAAGGAATGAATCGAACAGGGCAAGGCTGTTTAATAAACACCAAGGTCCGTCTAATCAACGTCGATTGTCGGGTCCGGGTGGTTTCTCCTCCCTTGAGGGTGGGTCGCGGGGTGGGTCGCTTGGGCAAATTGGAGGAAATTCCAACGCAAGGCCATTCTTCAGTAAGTTGCAGGCAAGTCTCCAGCGAGAGCGCGACTCCAGAGCGCCGGGAGAGCGATTCCTGAATAAATTGTAAGGAAGTCCCAAGCGACAGCGCGATTCCTGAGAAAAACGCGAGGAAGTCTCGGGAGGGAGCGGGGGTCGTGGCTAAATTGTAAGGAAGTCTCAAGCGGGAGCCGTTGTTGTTGTAACCCGAGGGCCAGGGGCCCAGTTTGAGCAGGAAGACTTTCCATGTCAAAAAACAGGGTGCGAGCGTCGAGAGGCACACTTTGATTGAGAAAAAACCGTATGCACTGGTGGGGGGGGATCAACAATAATTATTCTTCAGAAATGAGAATTCAACAACAACAACAACAACAACAACAACAACAACAACAACGACAACAACACCAACAACTACAACAGCAACAACAACAACAACAACGCAACAAGCATAACTTTCACCACACAGTCCCTATTTAGCCACGCACCCAGGGACAATGAATACCCGTTCGGCCCCCTCACTCTGACACATGTCGTCCGTTGGTTCTCCACGGGTACTCGCCATGAAAGAAGCGGGTCATGAAACAACGGGTCTTGATGTTGTTCCACCGTTGTTTGCCTCCAACGAGCCGGGGACTATCAGAGAAAGGCTCAGAGCGGAGGGCTCGTCCTGGGGGAAGGTCCCGAGGTCGCCTCGCCTTGCGAGAGTTCGAAATGTATCCACCCCCAAACATGCTCGGCATCGTGAACAATCTCACGACAAACAAGTTGTGTTGCGATTTTGGGCCACCAAGGGCCCTCGCTAGGCCTTTGGACCGTGAACAAAACAGCTCGGGATGAACAACTGCCCCTGGAGAAAAGACTGAAAGTCAAGGCACTGGATGCCTGGGGGAGGAAAGCTGAATAAGGAACAAAGGGCCTTTTCTGGCCACAGCGCACCTCGGTCAAGAATGGGATCCCCGACCTACATCTAAGGACCGGCCGAAAACCAGAGCATCTCTTGAGCCCCAAATGGTCCTCATGTCGGCATCGTACCTGTATCCCCGACATCATTCTGTGCCTTGTTGAACAAATCAGGGCGGAAATTTCTGTTGCGCCCCCTCGGGGACGTGTCTCGCGCCCTGGGGCCGTCCGGAAACGATCCGGGATGAAACGTAGGCCTTGGGGATCGGGTCGGACCTTTTGGGGACCCCGTACTATCACAACACATGGATCGAAACGACTGTGAACGAACATCGGATCGGGATGACTCGGCTCGGAGTCGGAATCTGATCTGATCGGCCGCGCCTGGATGCACAACCCCCACAGGGGGGGGGCACAGACGCGGAGAAGTCGAGTCATTGTGGCGACGCGGGGGTGGTGTACGTTTTCGCAGCGGAAGAAGGCGTCGCAGAGGCGGAGAGTCGCGCCTCGCGCGCAATCCTTGCGCTCTGGGGCCCAGCTTAAGATCACAAAAGAAACATTACAACTCCGCCGACCATTCGGCGTACGTGAGACACTGCCATCGTCGTTGTCGTCGTCGTCCTTGTCCTCGACCTCGTCCTCGTCCTCGTCGTGTATTATTTGTCCCTGCTCCTTACCTGACGGGGGGGTATGGTGGGGGTCAAGACAGCCTCCCCGCCCGCAAGCCGTCTCGCTCACCCGCACCCGCCCTCCCAACACATAAGCAGCGCCCGAGGCGCAGCGTGTTAAGCAGTAGTCTTTCGATGGACAGCTTGTGAAAACCCAAACAGGCCCCATTTGCGCAAGGCTGAGGCAAGATGCGCCAGGCGTGCCAGGCGCGCCACGCGCGCCAGGTGCACCAGGCACCCCTGTGGCCCAAGCGTGCCAGGCACGCCTGGTGCGCCGCGTAATCCACGCGCGCCACGTGTGCCTTATGCTCCAAAAGCTCCAGGTGTGCCTCGTTCGGGGCACGCGTAGAATGTGCCAGTTGCGCCTGCGCACGTGGCAGTACACTTCGGGAAACGCGTCGGCCCCCTGATCACCTTTATCGAACACCATTGCGCAATCGCGACGGGGTGTGCCCTCATAGCGTCTGGTGTACCTGCACATAGCAGGCAATGTGCCAGCACCCCCGCCGTCCCAGTCCCAACCAAGTGCACCATGATCGCGGGGTGCCCGCACATGAATCAGATTTTGCCTCGAAGTGCATGTTCGAAGTTTTTTGGCGGTGATGCTGGCCCTGCGCGCAATAGGCAACATGCGGGCACCCCCGCCGTCCCTGTAAACAAATAATTCAAAGTGCTCGCGCCCCCCCTGACCATGACCCAAGATTTTGTCCCGTCGTCTGTAGCCTCGTCGCGGGTGGCTCTTCTCTCCCAGCCCCTGGCCCGGCCTGACTGCTTGCGGTTGCTTCCCGTTTCCTTTTCCTTGCTTCTCTCTCCTTCTCTGTCGTTCCTCCTGCTTCCTGCCTGCTGTCTCCGCCGGCCCTTTTCAGACTGCCCGCCCGCCCAGCCGGCCCAGGCCTCCCGCCTGCACGGTCGTTGCCTGCCTGCTTCTCCCCTCCTCTTCCCCCTTCCGCCGGACAGCGCAGCCTGCCCAGGACCAGCGTGGCGGCGCATGGGGCTGGATCCGCAAACGTTCTGGCCAGGATGAACTCGGTTGGCCTCTCTTGGGGCTCCACTGAGAGCATTCTAGAACCGGGGTTTCTGATTTGGGAAGGCCGCGGGTAGGCCACGGGATGGCCATCCGTCTGAAGACCGCCATTGGCTTGAGAACTGGTGGGAGGCCCACCGCCGTCGCCGTCGCACCGCGCGCAGGATTTTGTCCCAAAGTGGGCTTCATATTCTTCATTACAGGGATGGTGGGGGGGGCCCTCATTGGTCCTAGTTGGCTGGCGGTCGCCTGGGGGAGGAGGTGCTTTTACAAGGATCAATGGTGTAGGGGGGGGGGGGCACGGCGGGAGTCAGGGGAGAGGGTACGGAAGGGGGGTCCCTGGGGCCTTCCCGGGTCCCGGGGATGGGTCCAACGCCATGTGGACGGGAAAGCCCCCTGTGCAGCCCTGTCCCGTCCCCAGCCCGGGTCCCGGCCCCGACCTCAGCCGTGGCCGTGGCCGTGGCCGTGGACCGGGTGCCCCGAGGGGTGGGGGGCCCGGCCCTATGCATCCGGGTGCCCAAGAAATTTGATCTAGGGGAAATCCCAAAAACTTCAGGCACATACCCAAGAAATGTTTTTGGGGGACAAAAGATCAGTCACGCTACCCAAAATTTTCGGGTACAGTACCCGAAAACTTTGGTCACACACCCAACGCGCCTGATGGAAAGTCAATGGTAAATCTATGGTAAATCCATGGTAAATCTATGGTAAATTTATGTTCAGTTTCAACATGTATTCTCGTTCGTTTGCGGTGAGAATGTGCATTGTTTTGTTTCTCTTGCAAGTTTATGGGAGAAAACATCAGAACGTGGTCTCTCTGAATGTTGATACGTTTGGATTTGAGCTGTCGCGGACATGATTCAATCCCCAGAGGTTCTCAAAAATACCATACTAAACACTGCGAGACGCCCAAAGCTCCCCCCCCCCCCTCCCCCGAAAGATACCCAAGAGGCTCCAACACTGCCGCGTTAATATTTCAAACTGATCTCACAACCTTCAGAAAAGCCACCCAAGCGTTGAAAACGAAGAGTCCAGGTCGGCGGCGTGAGCGAAGCGATTGACATTGATACGGCTTTGACCCTGGGATCATGGCACCTCTGTAGAAAGGCCATCTCGGGGAATGCTTTTTCTTCGGGACTGACACCTTTTTCTGCGCATGCCCATTCAAGCGAGAAGGAAAATACAGCTCGTCTAACTTCGAATCAAGTGCGGAGAAATGAATATGGCATGGATTGAAATCGTTGGACCCATCTGTATTTCTCCACGATGAGCCGAACAGCGATATGTTGTTTCTGCCCGTTGAGGCAGCGGGCTGCAATGAATTTCATGGCCTTCACGAAATCTTCGTCTATGAAGCAAGACCCCCTCCTAGGAGAAAGAAACTTGGACCGCTGTCCCAGGAACCACAGCCATGTCAGTTTTGGCACTGCTGACATGAGGCATTGTTTTCTAGCGTCCGCCGCCAACCCGATTTTTGTCCACAGGTCAAGAAACTTATCAATTTCTGTTCGGAGAGCGTCGCTTGCAGTACCAGGCATGAACACATCTTTACTGTACTCGTCCAATGACCCTTGAATCGTCAACTGGCAATCGAGAATGCGCGTGATGAGATCATCGTGGGCCTTGTGGGCCCCGCACGATCTTCGAAACTTCGGCCAGATTGACGCCAACGCGTGCACGAATGCTTTAATTTCGGCTCCTCTCCCCTTCAGCCTGGGATATGTTTCCTTCCATTTCTCTGCATTTATGAACGATGAAAGTTTGAGAACTGAGAACTGCACAGTAGGCTTCTCCCGTCTGTAATACGATATCACCTCTCGCCACACCGCGCGCATGTTCACTTCTGGCGAGTCTGGCATGATTTCGTAAACCAACAATTTTAACACTGACCCGCATAAATACATACTCGTTCCAATGTGTACCACGTGCAGCTCATCTGGTTCAAGATTCAATGCCGACAGAAAGTTAAATGTCTTGAACCATATATGCACGTTTGGATTTCGTGCTCGCCAAGCGCAACGAGTGACGAGATTGCGTTTCCATATTGCATCTGCGCGGAAACACGTTGGCCAATTCAAAGGGTTAGGGTCGCTACCATCTGCGTCGCAAAGGTCGATAGGTTTGTGTGCTGCGAAATGTCTCAGTTTAAGGCCGATGGCGAACCACTCCAGATCCCCTTTGGGAGGCGAAACGCCCAACTGCCCCCCCTCGCTCTCACCAAATCTGACGCAGGTCAAACATTGCGCGTGAACGGAAAATTCTGACTTTGAACAAGGGCCGACGTTTCTTGTCTGAGACTGGGGGGGAGGGGGGGGGAAGGGGGGCAGAGAGAGCGAGCAAGAGAGGGAAGAGAGAGAGAGAGGGAGAGAGAGAGAGAGAGAGAGAGAGAGAGAGAGAGAGAGAACGAGAAAGAGAGAGAGAGAGAGAGAGAGATGAATATGGCTATGGATATAGCGAGGGTGACGCAGAGAGAGAGAGAGAGAGAGAGAGACAGAGAGAGGAGAAAGAGCGAGGGAGAACGACAGATAGACAGAGAAATATAATAAAAAAGAGGGGGGGGACGGAGAGGGACGGACAAAAAGAGAGAGAGAGAGAGACAGAGAGAGAGGGAGAGAGAGAGAGAGAGGAGAGAGAGCGCGTGTCGAGAGAGAGAGAGAGAAAGAGAGACGGATGCGAGACGCAGAGAGAGAGGGGAATATAGAAGGGGGGGGGGGTGTGAGAGAGAGAGAGAGAGATGACAATCATTCGCATGCCCTGCGCCTTTGATGCCCCATATGACCAAGAAGAAATCGCCAGCCAGTGGCTCCCGAGAGGCAGCGAGGCGTGCTTCCGAGGAATGCGGCGACCAAGGGTTTCCCTGAGAATCACGCTGCGGGTGTTCACCCAGGAAGCACGCAGCAAACGACCACGTCAATACGGCCCACGCTTCATCCATGGTCGAATCCGCCATGCAACTCGAGAAACACGAAAACATCAACATTTTGACTGCAAGCGTGGTGCCATACGCAAGCAACGATTGGAAACTCAGACACTCCAGCCCCACTGTGTTTGATTTTCCAACAGCAACAACTGGAACTTTGTCCCCATGAAGAAGAACTGGTATCGCCCTGCGCTTCCAGTTCGCCCGCTTTGTCATAGGATGTCCAAGAAGACGAGGGTCTCCCAGCCGTTCGACGTTCACCCAGAAATCTTCTAGAGTTTGTGGCGACCCGTCAGGTCCGAGAAACCTTCGCCTAAACGTTTCTTGGTTAAATACCGCGAGCCTTCTGGCCGTAGGCGATTTAACTATGTTTCTTCTTTTCCTGTTTCACGGCCCCATCCGCCCCAAGCGCCAAAAAACTATGCCATTCCGATCGTATTTTTGAGGATCTCTCAAGCGAAACCATTATTTCACGATGCCGAGGGGGCGCGCCGGATTATCCGTGGAGTGAGCGCGGCCTCTCGAGATATCTTAGGCTCCTCATCCCCCCCCCTCCCCACCCTCCCGCCCGCCTGCCCACCCGCCACCTCCGCCGCCGCCGCCGCCACTTGCTTTCTTTCTCGGCCTCTCACAAAAGATCCCCACCCTGACCCGAACCTACACTTCGCGGGTCCCAAGATTACCCCGCAAGGGCCCCAAGATGGCCTCATGTCGGTTGCAAGACGCTTATGGCTTACGAGAACATCTCGACAACACCCATTCGTTTGGTTACCGTGTTTGGGCGGTCTGCTAGGGGCACGCGAAGCGCGCAGAATTTGTATAAGTGCGAGAATTGGACGTGGGGGAGAACAAAAGGTTGCAACGTTGCCTCAACTTCACCCTCGGTCTGCCGAGGTTTTATCACATTAGTTCGGATCTTGATCATCTCGGCAGGCGGCGTATCTGGTGCACCTAAATATTTCACAAGATCGCGGTTCGCATTGCCGTACAGCCCCCCAGATCCTAATTTTGATAATGCTGTTAGGGACGAGGGCACATGATCGAGAGACGCGCCGAGCGTGTTCAGTACAGCTTCCATGTCCTTTCGTTGGTGGTCAGCAATGATCTGCACTTTCCTAGCCGAGAGCAACCCCATCGACCATTGTTCCACAAGGTAATGCGCCGTTTCCGAATCAAACAAAAATTCACTTTTGCAGCCAAGGTCCAACGTATCACCATCTAGTTTCGCGCTGTAGCGCAACCTCTGCAATCGCCCGCCAGCCCCTAGCCTCAAAGACCTAGCAGTCATCGGCGGAACCGCGCGACGTGGATGAGAACCTAATTGGCTACGGAAAGCGAATCGCAATCACATCGCGCCTTGCCGACGAGGGCTCGAACGGTGCAGTGGCTTAGGGTTCTCGGGCACTCTGGGTCGTCTTGGTGGCGTCGGGAAAGCTTCGCGAGCCGTTGGAACTCCCCGAGCCTGAATTAGGTTTTTTGGGTGCGTTCTCGGCTGGTGTGAAGACTGAATGGCGTTACAGTGGGCTCTACACATGCAGGTTTTCGCGCCGTGGGGGCAGGGCCCAAACAACCAGTAAGATTCCCCACGTTCCAAACAACACAATGGCACCCCTCACACAGATCGGCGACTACTTCTGTTCCTCGGGCGCTGGAACTGTTCGGGGCCGCAATCGATCCATTCCGTTATGCTAACACCAGCAGCACGTCATGGCTTTCTTGGGTGGCTCTGAGAGTTCTCGGGGGGACGGGCAGGGTGCTCCTGGCGGCGCTGTCTTTTGTCAAAGCAGAATGCACAGACAGGAATCGTTTTTTGTTTTGGAAAGCACCAAGGGATCTCCAACGTGGCCCTGGCGTCACTGTCTTGTCGGCAGCCGCCTTGGAATCTGATTGGAAGCGTCTTGAGGCGGTATGTCCCCTTTCTTGCGACCCTCGTGGGTCGCCTTTCAACACAAGAAAAGCATTGGTAACTCGACCCGTAGGTGCCGCGGGAATCACCGAGGCCTGAAACAAATAAGAATCACATGTCTTCGAACGAACTCGCAGCTTTGGAAGGCCCCCCCAGTCCAATCTCACTACTTTAGCTCGGCGGCGCGCCGAAAGGCATTGGGGGGGGGCGGCAGGACTTCTTAGATGACAGGGTGTCCTCAGGTATCCCCAAGAGCGCGGTTCTTCTAAGATGCCCCGCCTCCTCCCCCATTGCCCCATCGGCGCGCCGCCAGCAAACGCCCTTCTCTATCTATCGTCTCCTTGCGGAAGGGTTCGTCCTTTTCCAAGCCGCGCCACCAGCGCAAGCAACGAAGGTATGCCTCGCAAGGCAGGAACGCTGGAGCTTCGCTCGGTGCGAAGCGAGAAGCAGGATTCACCTGACAGAAGGACTCCAGGGGGTGTGGGATCGACGGCGCTATGGAACGATGTACCGCGTAAATCTCTGACGGAGCCCAGTCTAGAACAGAAGGGGGTGGAGGAGAGGGAGGACGGGGGAGCAGGGGGAGGAGAGGAGGAGGAGGGGCAGAACGGGGGATGGGTACTGGGGGGGGAAAGGGTAAGCTAGGTGCGCGATGAGGAGGAGGTGGAGGAGGAGAAGGAGGAGAGGGAGGAGGAAGAGGAGGAGGAGGAGGAGGAGGAGGAGAAGGAGGAGGAGGATGAGGAGGAGGAGAGGGAGGGACACTGGGAGGGGGAGGAGGAGGACGAGGAGGAGGAGAAGGAGGAGGAGGAGGAGGACGAGGAGGAGGGGGAGGAAGCAACCGAACACCTGGGTGGGCCAAAATCGCAGACACGGAAACGCGCGCGTCCTAATTCGGAATTAGGACGCAGCACCAATTACCCAGGAACCCAAGGGATCTTGGAGGTCCAGGCCCAAAACCCCACGCGTCCTAATTCGAAATTAAGACGCAGCCCCAGAAGCCCAGGAAACCCAGGAGTCCAGGAAGTCCAGGTTGAAAGGCCCCAGAGGCCAGGAAACCCAGGAGTCCAGGAGATCCAGGTCCGAAACCTCCAGGGGCCCAGCAATCCCAATAGCCCAGAAGAGCTAGATCCTAGACGCCACGCGCCCTAATTCGGAATTAGGACGCAGCCCCGAATACCCAGGACCCCCAGGAGCTCCCGAGGCCCTGGCGCACAATCCCGCACGTCCTGTTCCTCCTCATGCTCCTCCTCCTCCTCCTCTCTCTCCTCCTCCCTCTCCTCCTCCTCCTCCTCCTCCTCCTCCTCCTTCTCCTCCTTCTCCTCTCCCTCCTCTCCCTCCTCCTCCTCTTCCTTCTCCTGTTGATTCTCAAGTTCCTGCCCATGGATCTGGTAGCGGTGCGCCTCCCAGAGGTCTCGAGTGCGACACGGCGCTCAACGCGAGCCGTGATCGCGAGGGTGTGGGTCAGATCCCCCTGGAGACGTTTTGATGTTGGTCCAGAGATCATGCCATGAAGACATATCGTAAATCTATCGTAAATTTATGGTAAATTTATGGTAAATTTATAGTAAATCTGTGGTTTTCCATTAGATTTACTACAAATTTACCATAAATTTACGATGGATTTACTATAAATCTACATGGCAGGTTGTCCAGACCAACAACAGAAGCTTCCGAACTGGATCATTTCTTGATCTTGAGCATCGCCTTGTCTCCCTTCTCCATCTTGCCAACGTGGCTCTCGTACATCCGCTCCAGCTCTTTGTAGTAGTCCAGGCATTCCTTGTACGGCTTCGAGGTGTGGTCGATCGCCTTCGCGATATCCTTCGCCTCGACGTTGGCCAACGGGGTCATCAGGAGAGCCTCTACGTCCTGAGTCGGAACCACCAATTTCTTCAAGATGTCGAGCCCCTTCCGCGCCAGGTCGCGCACCGCGTCGCTGCCAGCCTTCTGCGCCAGGCTCGTGCCAACCTTGCGGGTGCTCAAGGTGAGCCTCGTCACGCTGTCGAAGCACTCTTGCAGCAGCTTCATGTCGGCCTCGCTCGCCTTCTTGTCGTCACTCTCGAAGCGGCTCGGCGCCGACCCGCTGTCGATCTTGTCGCCAAGCGCCCTCCACTTCAGCGGTTTCTTGGACTCCTCGTGCATCTCGGCCATGATGGACAGCATCTCCTCGTCGTGTTGGAAATGGTCCTCCTGGATGGCACGCTTCCGCTCCTGCATCAGCTCTGTTGCAGTCTTCTCGTTCTTCTCGTAGTACCACAAGCCGTTCTCCTGCCAGACCTCCTTCTCTTCTTTGGCCTTCTTGAAGAGCTCCTCGTTCCCGTGGAAGATGCTCGCGATGAACGTGTTCAGCTTGAGGCCGACCTGCTTCTCCGAATCTGTTTTGGTAGTGGAGCGGATGAGCATCTTCTCCAAGGTGTTGGTCTTCTTCTCGACCTGGCCACGGTACGACACGTTCCTCGGCACGTACGCGTTGATGATGGCGTTAGCTGCCCTCGTCTTGCCAGCCTCAGTGCACCCTTTGGCGCGGAGCTCCCAGTAACGCTTCCAATCCACAGGGTCGATCCTGGTCTCGTTGTTCTCAAAGACGTGACGTTGAGCTCTGGATGCGGTCCTGTCATCGTAGACTCCATCTGGCGCGTCCTCGTCTTCGACAAGGTCGCCTGTGTCGATCTTGGCCAACGTCCAGTCCTTCGTATCAGGATCCTCACTGGCAGGAGCCGCAGCAGGGCGCTTGAGAACCGCCTGATCCGCGGCGTCGCTGGCAGCTGGGCGCTTCTTCGGCGCCATGTCTGACCGATGAGCTGTTGTTATGGAAGGTTGTAGGTCACCTGTCGATCTCACGAACAGCAGGCTCGAACCGAATTGTCTGGTGACGGGCGAATGGGTGCACGCCGAACGATAAATCCCTTTAAATGGGATGGCAGTGCCGGCAGTGCCGCTGATTGATTTTAAGCTGCTCAGGCCACGTGGGAACGCTGTCCAAAAAAAAATCCTTCCTCTTCCTCCTCCCTCCCCCCATCCTTTACTCCCTCCCTTCACCCCTTCCGTTCTCTCCCGCCCTTCCCCCTCCCTGGGCCTCAAGGAGGTTCCAAGTTGACCGCCAGAAAGCTCCAAGACGGCATAATAGGCAGAGCTTGCTAGATGGTTTCCAGAATCCAGGCTCGCTTCGACTAGGCAAAAAAGAACCAGCCCTCCATGCCTCCTGCAGAGATTTCAGTTCTTTCTGCTCGAGGTCCCTTGGAAATTTTGGAGACCTGCAATCTTGACCCCTATTGGGCACCGAAAGGCCCTGGATCCGACTGGTGGAAGAAACCATAGGGGTGGTCCCAAGGCATCGACTGTTAGAACGCCGTTCTACTTCTAACATCGAATGATAGAAATCCTCACCACGTCTAACAGACAGCGCGTCGGGGCGAGAGGAGGACGATGAATACACAGACAAGGTAGGATTGGTTGCAGGAGTGAGAGGAGGAGTGGGAGGAGGAGTGGGAGGAGGAGGAGGAGGAGGAGGAGGAGGAGGAGGAGGATGACGATGTTACTCCAGTGGCCCACGGAAGTAGCATCCCGCATGCCCCGTCCTTTTTGAAAGAGGAGGACGAGGATATGAGGAGGAGGAGGGGGAGGGGGGCGAGGAGGAGGAGGAGGACGATGTTACTCCAGTGGCACACGGAAGTACCCTCCCGCTTGCCCCGTCACTCTTGAAAGAGGAGGAGGAGATGATGATCAGGAGGAGGAGGATGAGGAGGAGGAGGACGATGAGGAGGGGGACTTGCCGCATGAGCACGCGTCTCGGTTCTTCCGTCGGTCCTGCTGGGGGCCCTCTGAGTGCTTTTGGACGGCCCCAAGACGGCTCCAAGGGGGCCCCAAGAGGGTCCCAAGAGGCGCCCAAGACAATGCCCAAGAGAGACCACCCAGAAAAATATAATATTTTTCTGGGCGCTTTCCTCGCTTTCCACGTCTTGGAGCCCTCTTGGGGCGCGCGCCCAGAAAAATATAATATTTTTCTGGGCACATTCCTCGCTTTCCACGTCTTGGAGCCGTCTTGGGGCGCGCGCCCAGAAAAATATAATATTTTTCTGGGCGCTTTCCTCGCTTTCCACGTCTTGGAGCCGTCTTGGGGCCCTCTTGGGTCCTCTTGGAGCCCTCTTGGGCCCTCTTGGGGTCCTCTTGGAGCCATCTTGGGCCCAGGGTGCGCATGGCGGGTAGCCGACGTGCACGCGGCAGCGGGCCCCTCAGCCCTCCGGGCCGCGGCGGCGCTGGACGTGGGTCGTTGCGGTGCGCCGCGTTAAAACTGTTAAACAGTTTTGCTCCTCCTCCTCCCCCCCCTTGGCCCCTCCTCCCCCTCCTCCTGCGATCCCCCGCCAACCTTAGATGTCCATGGAGGAGAGGGAGGGTCTGAGGATGAGTAGGCACTCCTCCCCTTCCTGTGCGCCTCGTTGTCCTTTGCCCTCCGCAGCATTCACTCCTCCTCTACTCCTCTCCTCCTCCCTCTGCCTCCCCCCCATCCTTCTCCCTCCTGCCTGCTCCTCCCCTCGGTTCCTCCACCACCTCCTCCTCCTCCTCATGCTCCTCCCCCTCGTCCTCGTCGTCGTCCTCGTCCTCCTCCTCCTCCTCCTCCTCCTCCTCCTCCTCCTCCTCCTCCTCCTCCCCCTCCTCCTCCTTCTAATCCCTCCCCTCACTGTCTCGGGAAGCGTAATCTGGCGGTTAAAACTTTACGGGAAACCACGGGAAGCAAATTCTGGCGGGGCAACCTCTATGGGAAGCCTCGCACAGCAATACCTGGAGGGGCAAACTCAGCTCTCTAGTCCCTCCCTCGTCCCCCTTCTCATCCTCCTTCTCCTCCCCTCCCCCCCTCCCCTCCTCCTCCTCCTCTCCCCCCTCCTCCTGCTCCTCCTCCTCCTCCTCCCCCTCCTCCTCCTCCTCCATCGCTGCTTGGATTGGGAAGTGGGGACGGGGTAGGAGCGGGCGACCCTTCATTCTTTTTCTAACTTTTCTGGGGAAGATCGTGCCAACCGTCTAGCGCATTGCATATCAATCTGACCAATTTTTGAAAAGCACAGCACTGCACGCCAGCCGGCCAAACAGAAACCCACAAGCTGTCCCCCGACTCCGCGGCAGAACTGGCGTCATCTCCAATGAACGGTGGTAGGAAAGAGGCGGGGCGTGAAGGATTAGGCTACAAGGGCAGTGGTAGTTCAACAAAGAGGAAGTCGTAGAGAGGGAGAAAGTGTGAGGGAAGAGTGAGCGAAGGAGTGGACGACAGGAAAAGGAGTGCTTGCTGGCAGCTACAGACTAACATGGCAATCTACATAGCAAACCTGTCACGCATAGCCAAGCACTGTTTCTTGGATATGTGGTTGGTGTTAATCTCCTGTGCGATCTGGCGCATGTGGTCGCCGAGGTTCGGCCCGTAGGCCGTCTCGTTGGCAGACCAGACGTGCACGCGCTTCTTGCGGCCGTCCTGCGTAAAGAACGCGCAGAGCTCGTACCTCGGTTTCTCCTCCGCGGTCGGCCCACTGAGGGCAGCTTTCTCCAAGGGCACGTTGAGCGTATCAGCGGCAGCCTTGTCGATCTTCGGGGTCTTCGGGTCGATCTTCGGGGTCTTCTTCGGGTCGATCTTCGGGGTCTTCGGGTCGATCTTCGGGGTCTTCGACGGGGCCGCAGCCGCGGCGCGCCTCCTGTTGCCACCAGGTGGGCCCTTGGGCTTCTCGGGCGTCTGGAGGTTCCCCTGGCCCTGCGTCGCTGCAGCTGGCCTGCGCTTCATGTTCTTCCTCGCTCGAGGCCCCAGGACACAAGATTTCCTCCTCTCGGCGTTCGGCATGAGCACTGCGTGAATCCTGAGCACGCCGTTCTCGTCGTAATCCTCATCGGCAGGCGCGGCAGCATCAGGCTCCTCGGCGTGAGGGGCCTCAGGACTCTCGAAGTTGACAGGTCCAGCCTTGCCGTCCTGCAAGGCGTCGGGCTCAGGGGTTGTCGACTGAGGTGGCGGGGATCCGCGGGGCGGAGCTTCCGTCTCTCCGCCAGCGGCGTCCTCCTCATCAGAGCTCTGCATGAGGGACAGGCTGAACCCCCTGGCGGGCGGGCTAAACGAAACCAAAACCTGGCCTGGAAACCACTGGTTTCACGACTGGGAGGTATGGAAAACAAACCATGCAAATGACCATATTTTCCCAGAGTCTGACCTCCTGCGCTCGCCCTTGCACACCGAGGTCTTCGCGAAGAAGTTTTCGCCGATGAGCGACTTGCTCGGCGATGGCAGCGCAGGAGACTCCTGCTGAGGAGAACGTGGGGCCCGCGGACGGGCGGGCTTCCTGACAGGCGAAAGCTGCGGCGGCGGTGACGTCGCGGGCTCGCTGCCACTCGCGAAGCCCATGTGGTCGGCCTGGCTGACCTTGATATTCCGAAGGATGTTCTGGATGACAATACTATCAGCGCCGCTGAGCTGCCTGCGAAAACCGCCTGTTTTCCTGCACTTCCTGACCATGTTGGCAGTCGTATCTTCGTACTTCAGAGTCCGTATGAACTTCATGATGTTTTGGAAATGTGTCACGAGATGGCCAATGAACGTCGTCCTGCTCATGTCCTTCGGGTGGTCATCTGTTTTGACCACCTGCTCCAAGGCCTCCTCCAATCGCTTGGGCAACATGGTCATGTTGTCGAGGCCTGCCTGGACAAACGAATCCAAGATCGGTGAAATCTTCACCACGCTGTCGGGAGTCACGTGAGACGGCCTCGAAACGAGCTTCGACGGCACGAAGAATTGGCTGAAAGTAGTGTCACCCATGTGTTTTTTGATGCATTCAACGTACTTGGAGGTCGGGACTTGCGCGTTGGCCACCTGCCGCTGCACGGAGGTTGCCATGGTTACGAAGACCACGCTGAGAGCACAGGCGGTGTACGACCACACGAAAACTTGAGCCAAAACGGCTGCGGATGACGAGGGTGGCGGAGGACGTGGGCAGGCGGATGCGGAGGAAGGCGGACCACAAGCAGCAGCAAATATGAATGGGAGGATGAAGGGGAATAGGCAGAGCAGCGGGACAAGCACCAAACAGCAGAGACGATCCCGCTTGATACGTCCCTCAATCTACTCAGGTACGTTTTTTCTAGAAGACGTTTGCACTCACGCTCAGGAATTCGCACTCTCGAGAAACTTCCGCACGTCTTAGAAGGTCCCGAAGTGACGACGACGTCGGCCACGGTCACATGCAGCTCGACGAGCCGCCGCTAATTATCCAGAGACTTGCGACAGAGATCGGGCGCAAATATTGGGCACAAAGAACGGGCACAAAGATCGGGTACAGTTCCCAAGAATTTCGGGCACGGTTCCCAAAAACTTCGGGTACGAAGATCGACCCCAATTCCCAAGAACACAAACCCTAGGTCAAAAGATCGATCCAGAGATCGATCACACTGATCGGGAAGGATTTTCGGGCAGCCGGATGCATAGGGGGGGGCCTGGGGGAGGTCCCGCCTGCAGAATCAGGGCGCCGGCCACAAGGCCTTCAATATAAAATTCCATAGCCTCTTGGATCGGCACTTGGCCCCCCTCCCCGGCGCACGGAACGCGGCAAGAGCCGCGCCGGAGGCCGCCGCCAGGGGGGAGATCGATGGATGCTTTCGCAGCGGAGATCGTCGCTGAACCAGAGAGCCGCGCCTCGCGCGCAGTGCTCGCGCTCCGGGGCCGAGCTCCCCGTGAGGAACGGCACGACGGCCCAGACGTCGCGGCACGGGCCGCGGCCACCTTCGTGATCGTAAGGCACAGATCCGCCCGTCTCAGGCAGGCGCGGAGGGCTGATTGACACATTGCAAGTGAGCGGCCACAGCATGGTACGCAGCACCCCGCAGATGCGGGTAAGACAGAAGGGCGGCTGGATCGTCGGCAGTCAGCGAAGCTCGCAGGCGCCGATTTTTTGCAAGAGCTTTTAGTCGGCAGCCGCAAAAGATCAACCGGAGCGCGGGCAGCGGCGGGACGCGCCGGAGCAAATTGAGGCACGAGGAGCCAAAAGAAGAGCGTGCGGGCGCGGCGGGGTGCTGGGGGAGAACCAAGGGATGAGAGACCCACGCTCAGACCATGTAAGTAGGCATTCGCGTGCGTGCCGAGGACAAGCAGCAAGAGGTCAACGTCCTTGAGCAAAGCACGCACTGGTGCCGCACGTGTCGCCCTTTTGGGGAAGACCCAAGCAAGGTAGGGCAAGACCCGGCTGCGACATCAATCAAATCAGAGCTGAACCAGGTGAACGAGCGCCCAATGGAGCGACCGTCCAGGGAAACAGCTTGATGGGAAGACCAGGCGCTGGCGCGCCGTGGAAACCAAGGACCAAATGGGGATCGACGAAGAACGTGCCGAAGAGCACCAACTTGTGCATCTGTGCCAGGCATGGCCGTGCAGCACGATGCAGCCACCCAAAGGCTGTGGCCAACCAAGACTGGCAGGAGCGCCAGGGCGGCGCCGGCGAAGGGGGGAAGGGGGGAAGGAGGGGAGGAAGGGCAGACACGGGCAGGAAGGGCAACGCGAGGGCGCAACGGGGCGGAAACGACCAGGAGGACAAACCGCCCACACATCTCGGAGAGAAGCGACCGGGTAACCAGGGGGGCAAAAAGCCCAAGACAGGCATGGAAACCAAGAGAAAACCAGGCATGCAAGACACAACAGGACGAATGCCGTGGCGGCGTGAGCAAAGCGACCCAGGCACCAGGTCCAGGTGGGAGCGGACGGGTCAACGGGCCGGCCCCAGCTGGGCCCGGCCTCGCGCTGGAACCGCTGGACGCACTCGCCAGGCGTCTCGCCGCCGAGGGGTTCCTGGCGGATCAGCCCGCGATGCAGATTGTGCAGCGCTTCGACGTCCACTGCCGGGGCTCTCTGGAGACGCCCCAGGCGCGCCAGGGCTCTCGCGGTCGCTGGCCGTCGCGCCCGCCCGCGCGGACGCAGCAATCAGCTCCACGGCCGAGGCGGGGTGGCTGGCCGACGCCGGGGGCTGGGTTTGCACGGGTATCGGCTGCCGCTTGTGGCACCCAGGGCTGTCGGAGCACCGTCGTCTGATCGCCGGCGCCGTCGAGGTCGGGCTTCGGCGGAGGGTCGGCTGCCAACAGTGGGTCCCAGGGCTGTTGCGCCGATGGGAGAAGCCAGGCTGGGAAGCGGTCGGGGGCGGGGTCGAGGGCCACGGTCGCTGTTAGCGCCCTGTTCGGTCTCCCACGAGGCCTCTTCCACCGGGGTGTCGCGGGGATCAGACAGCAATGGCCTCCACGTCGACTGCGCTCCAAGGCTGCAGGGCGGACCGCCGGGCACATCGTCGACCGGCTGGGGCCAGGGATGGGCGGCGCGAATGGCGGCGCGGGCGTGGCTGGAGCCGGGGGGAGGCCGAGCGCGCCGTCGGTCCACGGGGCGGCGCGGGCGTGGTCGGGGCCGCGGGGGCCAGGCGCGCCGATTCCAGTCTCCCCAGCTGAGCCTCTTTCGGCGGGAGCGTCGTCGTCGCCCTGAAAGGGCGCGCAGTGGCCTTGATCCGCCAGTCGGCGGATAGCGGCGGCACCTGCATCCAGGGAAACGGCCGCGGCCGCGATGTCTTCCCCCGCGCTGCCATCGCCACCGGCCCCTGCCGTCTGTCATGAGCACCGGAAGGGCAGGGGGCCGTTAGTGGGCCCTCCACACGGCGCCCCCCCAGATGGAATCAAGACAGACAACGCATTGGGCGAAATCCGCGTTCCCGCTCAACCGCCCCCGCTGGTGGGCGAAAGTCCAGGGGAACCTGTCGTCCAGAGGCCAGAGGCGCGTCGCCTCGCACAGCGCGCGTTCCGTCCAACGCACGTGCTCGGTGTAAGTACTCGATATCAGTCGGCTGCACCGGCCCCACTAGAAACCCTGGGTCCTGGGGCGAGACAAGGCGACGCGGAACGGAACGTGAATCAAAAGCAGACTCTGCGCCTCACAGGCCGGCCGCGGCTGCTGCGCATTGCTCGTTCCAAGACAGTCCGCTGCCGGGTGCCTCGTCTTCTTCCTCGGAGGAGCCGCCCCAGTCACCCAAGCCCTCGTCTCGCCAAAAGGTCCTGATGCTGTCCCCCCGAACCGGCTCCAAATTGAAAGCCGATGCCTCCCGCGACCTTCGCAAGGGTCGCTTTGGCGTCGGCGCCCTCATCTTGTGCAGGGTCATGGGGCTGATCCCTCGAGTCGGCTCCAGGTGCAATGCCAAGGCATCTGGTTCCATGCAGCAGAGTCGCCTGGACGTCAGCGCCCTTGTCTCGCCCAGGGCCCTGCTGTCGTTCCTCGGAGTCGGCGCCAAGCGAAATGCCGAAGCCCACCGTGTCCTCAACCAGGGTCGCTCGGACGACCACCAGGCTGCCAGGGCCGGGGCCAAACCGAATCCTCGGGAATGGTAGGCACAAGCACGTCATCAGCTCCACGGCAGCCAAACAGCCGAAGCATCTCTGGCGTCTGGCTGGGCGCCGTGCCGGAGGGCGGGCTGAGCGTCGGAAGCACGGTCCAGCACGGGCAAGAAGTCACCGAAGAGAGGCCCGATCTGTTTGTAAAGGAGACCGCCTGTGCGCACCGTTGCGCAGGCACGGTGATCTGCGCCGGTATCTTCACCCCGCGAGCAGCCGCCTCAGCCGGTCCCAGCGGCCGAGGTGCGACGTTCTCGCCAGGGCGGCACGAGGCCAGAACATCACCATGACGGCACAACACCAAAGCATCTCGTGGTCAAGGCATGCGCATGCCAACAGAGCCAGGGCGGGACAAAGCCGGATCAGTCTTTCCGAAGGTCAAGCTGGGCCACAATTTCGAGGCGAATCCCACCGCTGCGACAGGGGGTCGCCCTCCTCCACCAGGATCCCGTCCTCCAGTCCGTTCTTGCGGTCAACCTCTTCTGGTGTTCGTGATGACGAAGATGGCTGCGCTGTGGATCCGCAGTGTGCCAGCGGTGATTCTGCCACTGTTTTTCCCGGCGATGCTGGCTAAGGAGCTGGTGTCGGTACTTCCGGCTGCGCTAGCAAGGCTGCTGACATCAATGATCCGCAGCGTGCTGGCGAGAGAATGCTGGCGTCGTTGATCCGCACTGTGCTGGCAGGAATGCTGACGTCGGTGATCCACATTGTGATGGCGAAGATGCTGGCGTCGGTGATCCGCGTTGCGTTGGTGAAAGTGCTGGCGCCGGTGCTCCCAGCTGGGCCAGCCAGCATCCTGGCATAAATGTCACCGGATGTGCTGGGGAAGAAACCGACGTCGGTGCTCCTGGCTGTGCTGGGGACGATCCTAGCTGGGCGGTGGGTGGGGCAAGGGGCAGATCGCTAGGCTGGACATGGTGCTGGGCGCCGTCGCCGGGAAAAGGTGTTGGCACGGGCGCCAGGCAGGGCGTCGAGCGAGATGTCAGAGGACCATGTGCAGGGTTGGGCGTCGGAAGGGGCGTCGGGATGGACAACGGGCAGGGCGTCGGGAGTCGCGTGCAGCAGGGCGAACGGCGAGTGCGACGTCGGCGGAGGTGCGTCGGGAACGGCGTCGGAGTCGGCGTCGAGTGCGACGTCGGGCAGGGAGTAAGGCTGGGCGTCGGGGAAAAGCTGGGAGGGTTGTAGGGAGGGGGGCCACGGGAAAATGGGCAGGGCAGAGGGTGGAGCTGGGGGTTGGGTGTGGGCTTGGGCGCCAGGCAAGGGGTCAGGATGGACGTCGGGTAGGCGCGCTCGGCCTCCGCCAGGCCCTCGACCTGCGCCAGGCGCACGGCCTCCACTCCAGCAAGCTGCTCGGCCTCCGATGCGCGCTCGGCTTCTGGCCTGGCCGCGTGCTTGGCCTCCGCCAGCCGCGCGGCCTCTGCCACGCGCTCGGCCTCCTGGCCGTCAGTGTGCTCCACCGCCGCCGCACGCTGGGCATCCAGCCAAGGAAGGCGCGCGGCCTCCATTTGGCGCTCGGCCTCGTCCGGGAACCCCGCTCCCGTCAGCAGCTCGGTGTCCGCCAGGCGCGCGGTCTCTGGCCCAGCTGCACCAGCCAGGCGCTCGGCCTCCGCCAAGCACCCAATGCTGGCACGCCCCCCGCCTGGCCCTGGGCCTCCGTCAGGCGTGGCGCCGATGGCAGGGCGGCGGAAGCAGCCGCGGCCACGCCGCATGCGCCAACACCACGGCGGGCGGCACCGGGCGGCGGCAGGCGGGGCGCAAGCCCCGCGGCTCGGGTGGCGCGGGCATCGACGGCAGAAGCGGCGCCGCTTCCGCCGCCCTCCGCCGTCACCGCCGCCGCTGGGGAGACGGCAGCAGAAACAACAGCGGCAGCAGAAGCGACAGCGGCAGCAGCTGGCAGAGAGAGCGCCGCCAGGCCGCCGCTGGCCGCCCCCAGAGGGCCGGCAGCACCACCAACACCCAGGCCAGGCCAGCCGCCGGCCGCCGGCCCCGCGCGGGCAGCAGCAACCTCCGCAGCGCATCCCCAGTGAAGCCCGGGCCCGGCGCACACCTGAAGCGGGGCGTGCTCGAGCCAGGACGGCTCAAGCCAGAAAGCTTGAGCTAGGCTACGGTCCCGATTGTTTTCCACACTACACAACGAGCCCGCCGCAAGCGCCGATCTTTCCGTCAAAGCAACGTGGGTGGATCGCAGCTGTGTCGTCGCGGTTGAGTCGCAGTGTGGGTTGTGGGGCTGCTCGCTGGGTGGTCACGGCGTGGGCCGCGGGTGGGTCACGGGCGAGCCGCGAGCGAGAACGAAGGATAACAACGCAACAGCGCAACACAACAACGCAACCACAATCCGCACCGCGGAACCCCAGTTCAACCACGCACCCAACAGTGAAAGACCGTTCGGCCCCCTCACTCTGATGACGTACACGTTACTCCATGGGGGGCACCTGTCTCAGGGCACGGCTAAAAGTTTATGCCCCTACGGTGGCAGGTGGGCTATCGACTTTCCAGCCGCCCTGGGATAGGCGCCCCCAATGGCTGAGCAAATCATGTCACACCGCTCTTCGCCGACTAATTCACGCCGCAAGGCCCTCACTGATCGATACGGCTCGAAAAGTCGCGTGCATGCATGTCTTCGATCTTCCCCCGCCTCCTTGTCGTCGTCGTCGCCCTCGTCGCCCCCTGGACGAGCGCAAACAAAAACGTCGGGCGTTGCTGACCGGGGGGCAATGAGCGGGGGATAGAAGAGAGGGACACCTTTCGTGCACGTTCGGGGCCAAGGTGGACCCCTAGAGGGCCCCCTTCTTTCAACCCTAGATCCCCTCCAAGTTGTCGCTCGAGATTGTGTTCTATTCTCCCAGCGTGACGTCCGTCACGGGGGGAAGGTGAGGGAGTTGGGCCTGCGAGCGCCACCAGCATGCTTGTGAGCACCGCAGCATGCCTGTCAGCACCGCAGCATGCCTGTGAGCACCAAAACATGCCTGCGGGGGAAACGCCCCCCCTTACGTCCTGTACTGTTACTGGAAGGGGCGGGCCCCCAAGACGGCCTAAGAGGGCCCCAAAACGACCCAAGAGGCGCCCAAGACGGCCCAAGAGGGCCCTAAGACGGCCCCCAAAAGGATCCAAGAAAAGGAACACGAACCGCGAACCGAAAATCCTACCCTTTCGGCTCCAAGAGGCACCCAGAAGGGGAGGAGGGGAGGTGACTCCCCGCAATGGACTTTACGGGGGTCACCGAATAACAAAACAACCTCTCCCACGCATTACGAAACGCCAAGAAGAAAAAAAACAGCGGACCTCCCCGCTGGAGCCCCTCGAGCGAGCGGAGTCCTGGTACAACTGCGTCCGCCGCACGTCCTCCTCCGTCTGCGGCGCCCCCGCCCACACGTCCAGGGCCTGTGGGGCTTCTGCGCGGGTCTGCGTAAAGAACGTTCCAACAGATGGGTCGTCCAGATTGAACCCAAACAATGCGGTCTTGCACGGCGGATGTGTATCTCATGTGGTGTAAGCTACGTTGTGCAATATGCGGTGGTAGGTGCATACGCACATATGGTGGAACATGGGTGGAGCAAGATACTTGGTGCAAGACGTCTGGTGCAATATGGCTGTAGTCTATGAGTTGTTGTCTATGTGGTGCAAGAAGCTCTGCACTGCAACCGCTGTGGTGCAATACGTGTGGCAAGAGCGTTGTGATGCGCTGAATGTGGCGCAAACTAGGTGGTGTGATAGATGTGGTGCAATCTACATGGAGTAAGCTGTGCGTTGCAAGCTACTTTATGGACTTGTGTATAGGGCGGGATATGTGGGGTGCAAGCTGTGCGTTGCAAGCCATGTGGTGCAAGCTATGTCCTGCAAGCTACGTGGTGCAAACCGGGTTGTGGAAGCTATGTGGTGCCCAGGGATCGCCACCAGTGGCCACGAGGCGCCCACGAAGCGCCCATGGGCGGACACCAACCAAGCACCAGGCGAAAGCTCCGTGTACCCATCCTGTTACTCAGCACCCCAAGCAAGGACCCTTAGGTGCAAGCAATGTTTGGGGAAACAGGGGACGTTTGTGCTTTTCAGTGTGCCTCCCCCACTGTCCCTGTCTCTCCCCTCACCTCGGCTTCCCTGCCTTCCTTCAGCCCCCCGCGTCCCACTCCTTCTCCCTCCTCCCCAGCACTTCAATACCCCCACGCCGATTCTCGCTCCCTCTCTCTCTTTCGACTCCTCTGCCCCTCCCTACTTGTCTCTTGTGTGCCACCAGGCAATGGCGATTCCTTGTGGCAATCATTGTGGCGGCGTTCGTGCCTGTGCCCATGATTGCATGCATAACGTAAATAAACAGAGCATGCAGGACATACAGTGGAACCAAATCAACAGCAAAGGGCACCATTATCGGGAGGGATGCTAAATCAAATATGGCCTCGAGGCAGCATGGCAGACACTGGAGACCGCCATAGAAAGGGCAATGCCACGGCGGCAGAACGGGCGGCGGAGTCCGTCGATTTCCAAATCAACGCCCCAACTGCGTTAGGCCTCTACTGTTCCCCTATTACCGGCCAGCGTACGACGCATTATGAATGAATGCATTACGTTGTGCTCACATGTGCCTCATTTTCTTTGATGGGCATCCCCTGCTTTGTCACTTGCTTTATATTGCAGCGCATGGTGGTGACAGCGATGCTGGAGACGACGACGGTGCCGCTGATGATGGTGACGATGATGGTATGATTCAACTTGCGTGGGTGACGGCAATGATGACAATGATGATCTTCACTGCCCTGGCGCATACCAGATGATCATGACGTCACAATGCAAATTTTCAGTGATTTGTTCCTTCTTCCTCCTCCTCCTCCTCCTCCCTATCCTCCTCCTCCTCCTCCTCCTCCTCCTCCTCCTCCTTGTCGTCCCACTACCTACATCCTGGATGATCCTTTCTCCTTCTCCATCCGGGCTGCACTCTGACCATCATGTAGAGGAGAGTCCAGCCGTGGCTACGAAGACCCTCCAGGACGAGCATCGGTATCGTGTCCTCCCCTGACTCCTACCCGATCTTCGTTTCTCGTGATCCAGCTGGCCCCTGGAAGCTTGCAAGGGCCAGGGGGGGAGCGGCCCAATGGTGCTGCAGTAGCCGCCTGAAGGCGGCGTCGTCCCCTCCGGGGACCGTTACCGCAATCACCTGCGGTTCCGGGCGGCTCATCATCCGACGTCTTCGCGAGGAAGAGGTGGGGGAGGAGGGGGCGGAGGGACAACTGCTAGCAGTTCTTCTGTGGCAAACCTCGTCAGTGACGACCACCTCGCTCCCCGCGAGAGGAAGGACAACCCCACATACTGATAAACTGTCGGAGGTTCGTGCCGATTTTTGGGGTCAGCGCTGTGCCTCCCTTGGCGGCGCTTGCAGAGACATTGCAAGAGATCGGCGGGGCCTACGAAAATTCATATTTACGTCGCCGATGATTCGAATAAGCCCCTTAAACGACAACCCCCTCGTTCCCCCCACCCCCCCCGCACAAGATGCGGGCACGGCACGCCCGTGTCGTGGCGACATGCGAGCTTGTCTCTGACACCGCGTGAACCCATTGACCTTGAACGATCGCGGCTTACCAGTAGCGCGGATCACTCGATATCGACCGATCCTGGGCCACTGGCTGCATTCAACAATGAACGCCCGCGCTGGGGTCGCCGCCGTGTCGCCACGACGCGAGCATGCCAGACATGGCCCGAGGGGGGTCTCAAGGGCGAGCAGAACGAAGGGATCGATTCGCAAAGGCGTCCCCTGACTACGGTGAGGATTTGTTGCTCGTCGCGGCGGCGGGCCCTGCGACACGCTCTGTCCTGCAAGCGGAAAGCGCGTTGCCATCCACCAATCTCCTGCTGCTCTCCCTCCTCGTCTCATCCCTCCTGCTCCCCTCTCCCTCCCCAGAATCAGTCAGCATCGTACTAGAAAATCGGATCGGATCGAAACTTGCACCAGATCGGGCTGCATCGGCACGGAGTCGAAATCGAATCGGATCGGCTGCGCCAAAACGCCATGTAAGCATCGGGCCGCACCGAATCGTCGGAATATCGGAATGAAACCGGATCGGGCTGGCCGGGGTCGATATCGAATCGGAGGGATCGGATCGAAATAGCCCCTTCCACCTCCCTCCTTATCCCTCACTCCCCAATGTTTCAACACGGCGTGACACGGGCCCGTTTTTGACGGTGCTGGGCCCAAAAACGGCCCCCGGAGGCCGAGAAATGCAACAGAACCTTCTCGAAACTAAAGCCTCAAACCTCTTCCCCCTCCCTTCCTGCTCGCCGGAACCAGTGCTGGCTCAGACCCTCAGCCGGCTCAAAGCTGAGGGGAAGGGAGGCGGCGGAGGGAGGCGGAGGAGGAAGGGAGTGGGAGGAAGGAAGTGGAGGAGGAGGGGGAGGGGGAGGAGGAGGAGGAGGAGGAGGAGGAGGAGGAGGAGGAGGAGGAAGAGGAGAAAGAAGAAGAGGGGGAGGAGGAGGAGAGGAGGAGGAAGAGGAGGAGGAGAAGGAGGAGGACAAGCGAGGGAGGAGAGGAGAGGAGGGAGACAGGAGGGAGGGAAGAGGAGGAGGAGAGAGGGGGGAGGAGAAGGAGGGAGGGGAGGGAGGAAGGATCAATAGGGAAGGAGGGAGGGAAGGAGGGAGGGAGGGTGGGAGGACGGGAGGGAGAGGAGGAGGAGGAGGAGGAGGAGGAGGAGGAGAGAAAGAAGAGGAGGAGGAGAAGGAAGCAGGGAAGGAAGAGTAGGACAAAGACCTCTTGGAATTTTCTGGGCTGCGTGCCGGGACGCGGCAGCCCAAGCAGGGACTGCGTGACACTACGGAGTGCGCGTGTTGAGCGCATCAGCCAAGGAGAACAACGGTCGTCGTTGCAGCAGAGCCCTCTGGGCCGCCCCAATCTGGCAACCATTTGGGCACAGATGATGCTGGGGCGCATCCCAGGCGACGGTGGGGGGAAAGGAGAGAAGGAACAGGAGAAGGAGGAGGAGGAGGGGGACGAGGAAGAGGAGGTGAAGGAGGAGGAGAAGAGAAGGAGGAGAAGGAAGAGGAGGGGAAGGAGGACAAGGAAGATGAGGAAGGAAAACAACAAGAACGGGTACACGCCAACATGGACCAGGGATTCGTGCATCTGGCGCTTTGGCGCCAGTGGCGCCTGGTTTGGCGATGGAGCGCGCCGATTCTGTTTGGACACGGGGCCCGTGGCTAACACACGCGCCTGGATCCATGTCTGCGCTTCCTTTGCAGGAAACATGGACCCCCGTGGGCCGCTGCAAGTCCCGGCGATGGGGCGGGCCCCAGGCGAAGGGCCGCGCCCCAGCGAAGGGCCGCTGCAAGTCCCCGCGGTCGGCGTCCAGGCGAATGCGCGCGCCCCGGGCGAAAGGGGGAACGGGAGGAGGAGAAGGAAGAGGAGGAGAAGGAGGAGGAGGAGGAGCAGGCGGAGGAGGAGGCGGAGGAGGAGGAGAAGGAGGCGGAGAAACAAAGGGACGAGGAGGAGGGTGAGGAGGAGGAGGAGACGGAGGCGGAACAGGAGGAGGGGAGAGGGCGGAGCAGAAGGAGGGCGAAGAGGGGAGGGCCCCCCTACGGACCCCCGCGGGCCGCTGCAAGTCCCGGGGACAGCGGCCAGGCGCGGGGCGCCCCCCGCCGAGAGCGAGCGAGCCCCCGGGGAGCTCCGGTCGGACACTCTCCTTTGGCATGTCGCGGCGGCGGCCCAGGCGACGTGGCGAGACGAGGCCAGGACGAGGACAAAATCGGGTGGCAATGAATCGAGTATCTCTGAGCTCCGTCGGCTCCGGAGGATGTATCGGGCACCGCGGCCCTCTAAGAGCGTTCCGGAACGCTCTGAGAACGTCTGGGAACGCTCCAGAACGGAGTCATCCTCCTCCTAGTCCCGTCCGACACGCTGTGCCCGCAAGCGGATATATATATATATATATATATATATACACATACATGCATATATATATATATATATACACACACACCTCTTCCTATATGTTTACAAGCCCGGGCGGGGGGGAAACCCATCCCCCCCCCAAAAAAAACGGACTCCCGGGATCTGGGGCTTTGGGACCCTCCGGACGGGCCTCGAAGCGGCCCCCCGGGCCTCGCAGGGCGTTTTGCCAAGCCTTCCCAGCACACCTAGGGCGATCAGGGGGGTTATCGGAGACGTCCCAGAGACCCCCAAGACAGCACAAGAGCGCTCCAAGAGTGACCGACGAGACCTCAAGATGGCCCAAAACGCCTCCAGGACGGCCCCAAAGAGGCCTCCAAGAGCACTCCCAAGAAGGCCCCAAGAGGCACAAGTCTTTGATTTTCTGGTTTTTGCTGAATTTTGGGGTTCTCCTCTTTTCGGCTTCCCGATGCTCCAAGACGGCGGTCTTCTGGGCGTCCGAAGCCGCCTGGGAGGCTCCAACATCGCCCCACAACCATCCGAAAGGGCTTCCAGGCAATCCAAGAGAGCCCCAAAACGGCACAACACAGGTCCAAGATGGCCCTCAGAGAGCCCCATGGCGGCCCAAGATGGCCCCAAGACAACCTCCGAAGCATTCCAAATCGTGACCCGGTCGTTCAGGGAGACCGCGGTTGGAGGCAGGGTGGCCCGAGGAAGTCCCCAGAGGCCCTCAGAATACGCCCAGGAGGCCTCCAGGAGGCCTTAAGAAAGCCTGAAACAACTTTTGTGAGGCCCCCAGAGGCTCTCCAAGGAGGAGCCTCCGCAAAAAAGAGCTGAGAAGGATTGAGAGAATGCGCAGGGTACGGCGAAAATAAAGAAAAAGAAGCATGGAGGAAGGATAACGCATAACATTATTATAGCGGCGATGCCGGAAGAGGCAACAAGGAGGTATCTCTAAATTGTCGGCTTGACCTTCCTGCTATTCCGCCTGCATACCAAACTTCAAGGACCAAGGTGCATGGCGCGAAGCGCCACTGCAGTCTTGTGTGTATATATATATATATATATATATATATATATAGCGTGTCGCTCCGCGCTGCGGGGCGGCACGCCGGGAGTGAAAGTTCGAGGACACACAGGGCTCCCGGGACTTACCCTCGATTTGCAACCGAGCGGTCGGGAGCTTTTGCTCAGCGTGTCACGGCCGGGGCCCCTGCGCCGCGCTTCGCCCTGCAAGCGGCTCGCATGCCGCCCTGCCTCGCGGGGCGAGACGGCCAGGAAAGGCTCCGGGCGCTGACGCTTCGGGTACTGGGACTTAGATGGCGTGTCGCGCCGAGACGTGGTGGGCCAGAGCGAGCGGAGCGACACGCTAAGCCAAGATTCCGACCGAAAGATCCGTCCCCCTCGGGACCCATTTCCTCCATCGCGAGCCTCATCCTCTTCCTCCTCATCCTCCCTTCCTCTCTGGAGCCTGGAACGAGATCCGAGGATTGCTGAGGCCCCGGCCTACCACAAGAAGGCAATGGGCCCATCACAGTATCGAACAAAGCTTCCTTCGATCACTGCTCACTGGCCACAGAGATGCGGGCCTCTGTCGCAAATGACTGGAGCCCCGGGCCCTTCCGTGCTCCTCCTCCTCCTCCTCCTCCTCCTCCTCCTCCTCCTCCTCCTCCTCCCGCCCGCACCCCACCATCTGCGGAAGCAGAAATTCCTCCGCCAAGCTCTCCTATACGGCGGGTGCCCGATCCAAATTTCGAGCACCATGCTGCAAATCCACCAAGAGCGCGGTCCGCGTTGACGGTGTCCCAATCACGGAGGTGAGGCTTGGTGCATTGGCAAAGTAGACACGCACATCGCCCTGATGCGACAACAAGGAAGCGAACATCAAACCAAGACTGGCTATGACCTGAACCGTCTGAGGACAAGACGGGTGCGCCTTAAAGCGACAGACGGCTTTGTTATCCCCGGAACCACTGCACGATGTGACCTTCTTCTTTTTTACGGAGCATATTGGTTACATGTTCTTCTCCTGCTGCTCATCTGCCTCCTCCTTTTCATCCTCAGACCTCCGACGCTGCCAATGTCCATATGCGTGGGGCCACAGAACTCGTGACCCCATGCTGGATCTTTATACGCGGCCTCTTTGTCACAGTCCTGGGGCCCCACTCAGAGCTCCCGACCCCCAAACATGGAGAAACCACAGTCGTGATTTTCTGCCGCGACACAGGGAAGGCGAAGCACGGAACGAATCCCGTTTTTGTATCTGAGAAGCGCCTGGGAAGCACGAGCGAAGAGCGCCGCAGGAACAACTATGGAAGAACCCCAAAAACAGCGAACCCCTTCAGAACCCAAACTGCTCCGTAATTTCTCGATGGCGCGCCAGGGGGGGAAATCAGGGGCGCGCCCGGCTCGACCCGCGCCCCGCGCAATCGGACTGGCCAAAATCAAAGGGATGGCGGCGCACTGCGCGCAGGCAGGCGGGCCCGCCTACGGCAGCGAGGACAAACTGGCGAAGGGGAACTCAATGTTCAGTGCGAGGTGAACCGGCTTTCAAATTCAGCCCACCCTTCGGGCCCAGGGCCGCGCTTGTCCAACTTTGGACGCGCGCGTCAACGAAGCCGTCGGCCCACTTCGTTGCAAGGCGCCGGCTGCGGCCTCTCTTGCTCTGGGCCCGGCCTGGGCTCCACCACGGCACCTTGTAAAGCCACTTGTGTGCATCGCTCGACAGCGGTCTCCCTGCCAACTTCCACGCTCGAGCCCTGCACTGTGTAATCCAACATCCTCCAGGCGTCGTTCGATATCCCAGACTGTGCGTGATATCCACCCAGCCCATGTATCAAAATATTCCTCTGTGCCCCCTCCATAATCACCGCGCGACAACGAATGATCAAAGTCGCGCATGTTCCTCCTCCTCAAAACCCACAACTAAGAGTGGCATGTGGCGCTCGTTTTTGATTGACCTCCAGTCCAAGTCGGCCGTCAGCGTCCAGCAATCTGCGCCGTGTAGTGCGCGCGGGATGACGAAGGGGTCGAACAGCCACAGCCTCGAACGAAGTGGGCAATTCGAATGTGTAACTTCGTCCTCGAAAACTGAAAAATCCTCCATGCGGGGTGCATCCTGTTGTCCAGCTCTCCGCTCAGCGAATCCTGAAAACATATTCGCCTACCCAACCACTTAGCGGCCGAGTCGCGCTTCAACAAGTCAATGTGCGTCCCATTGGCCATGGCGCGACTGTCACCCGCCTCACCGCTCCTAGCTAGCCCGCAAGTTCATCAGAATCTTGGTTTTCCTGGAACGCAGAGACAAACCGAAACTCGCGCATGCCAAAGCCACGTCCGCAAGCATGCGCTTCAGACCCGGCGAGATACTGCCCAACAACAGCGCATCGTCTGCAGAACGCAACTTTGTCAACCACTCACCACCCAGCGAGAAGCCGCATGAACTTTTTCGCCCACGACGCAATCAACGGCCGAAGAATACTTTCCGGCACATCGTTAAAAACACAAGACTCAAACGGTTCCCCTGTTTTGAACCGCTTCTAATGCAAAGCTCGCGGCTTGACTTATCGAGATGCACCAGTCTGGTTTGATGCTATATCTTTTGCTACAGTGCAACGTACGGCCTTAACACTCCCTGTCTCCATAGCGCTGCCCACATGTTGTCGAGCGACATGCTGCCAAACGCTTTTTGAACTCTCGTGCGCAATCCTCAACGGCCTCCCCGACTCATCACCAGTCACCTGAAACAGCGCGCGGAAGACTTTGCTCCTCAGCGCTGCAATCCGCACGAAACCCTGTTGATCAACGCAGCGTGCCGCGTCCAAGATTGGCGCCCAGCGTCGCAGAAGTAATCTGATGAAAACGATGTGCAGTAACGGCACGACCGTAATGGAACGATGCGTACCAGGCAAGCGAGGGTCGCCGTCCTCTGAAAAAATCATGGACTATTGCCCCCCAACTGTTTGGCGCCTGTGCAAAAAAAACCAACAATGTCATTGAACAAGATGACGATCATCTCTGCAAGGGCGTCTCCACCATTCTTCAGCACTTCGCTCTTGTGTGCCTGCCCTAACCATGGCCTTCCTTCTTTTGAATATCTTGATTTCGCCCTTGAATGTCTGGACTTGGCGAATCTCACCGCGCGTGAATGGCGGCATGCACTCGCCCTTTGCGACCTGCAGAATTTGCGGCCCCGTTGCCCAATACGGGTCTTCGTGAATAACTGCAAGAACGTCCGCATTTGCTTGTCTCTCCTGGTGGACTTTCCGGGACGCGTCTACAACTTCTGCAAGCAAAAACCCGTTTCCGACTCGATCTCGCCCGCGGTATGCGTCTCATCCATTTAACTTCCACCCGCAAATTACTAACTCGGTGTCTCTGTTGCTGTCTCCGCATCCGCGCAACATCCCTCTTGATGTGTTTGCTGATGGCCAGTCTTTCGGACGACCGCTGAGGGGCTACATTCCCCCAATCAGAAATCAACTTATCAAGGTTGTAATGTTGTTTGTCCCTCCTGCTCGATTTCGTCGACATCGGTGCTGCTTCCTTGGCTGCTTCGCGCACCGCAGCCTCCAACTCATTGCACCTGTCGTCCACAATAGTTACTGTTGCATAGCTTCGGGTCCCCCATCTTCGAAACAATTTGCTCCAAGAACCAACCTGGCCGATATTCAACGTTGGTGTGCTTCCAGTTGCCATTGCCTGGCTTGCCGGCGGCGTCATCTGTCCCAGGGGCAGGACGAAACCAGAAAGTATCGCGAACAGCACGACGGTCTGAACCAAAGTTCAAGGATTTGGTCGATTGCGCATCAGCCAAACAAGCCTGCGGGCAACGACCAGCGAGTATACAGTCCAATTGTTTCGGTATCTTGTCTGTCCCCACAAATGTTGCACGGTTAGCCTCGGCCTTCTCGAAAAAGTCTTCGTCAAAATCATGCCCTCCATCCTGGCCCAATGTTTGACTAGCCGACCTCTGCAATTGCACTTTTCAAAGCATGTGGGCATATTGCATGTGCTTCGTCATCTTCTGGTACGCCCACCTCTGCGTTGAAGCCGCCCCCGATGATCACGTGGGCATTTGTGGTATGACCTGCGCGCTTAACTCCGAGAGTGTCGTATTTACCTCCTATACTTTTGTATCCGAGTACTTGCTGCGAAAAAAAGATACAACGATCAACCAGACCAAGACAGCATGCAGCTCAACGCTCGCAGTCAGAACCCGCTCGCTCACACATTGTACGCTGCCACTCTAGCCCGCCCACTTACGGTGTAGCAGGGGCCCACTAGTCTGGAATTCTCCTCCCACCCACAACCAAAGAAAATATTTCCACCGTCCAATTCCCAATACTCCGTGGTTCGTCCCTCCATGTTTCGCAAAACAAAACTACATCCCATGAGAACCCCTGGAGCTACCTCAAGAGACCGCCACTCCTCCGTCTGATTTAAACGACTTGGCATTATTTGAGAAAATATGTATTCTCTTCGGTCCCTCACCTTGCTGAAGATCGTTAAATGCACAAACATGCAAAAAAACACGTCGCCAGATACTCACTGGTTCTTGCGTCCTTCCGCCTCCTCGTCCTTCCCCTTCCAAAACTGAAAGTGCAGGGGTTGCACTTCTACAAATGCTTCCATAGTTTAGCCTTGTCTGCCGGTATGGTCACAAATCCTCGTCTGTGGTTTCCGCCCGCTTGCTTTTCCACGTCGCCATAGAAGACTGCACTGCCTCTTGGACGGTTCTCCCTTCTCCTTCGTACTGCAATCACTGCCCCTCCACCTCCTCCAATGTAACGATTCCCTTCCCTTCAACTCCACTGCCCTCCCCTTCCACTTTATGATAGAAGTGTTCCTACTTGTAGCCCTTGCCGTCAATGAGCAAGAAGATCTTTGCTTTACCCATATATTTGTCCATACTGCGCCTTGCCCTTGTATCGTTGCTTTTGAAACGCTGTCTGTACCATAAACAGATGTATCGGTTGATTGGGAAACACCATTCAAGAACCACATGTTTTATGCTATTGATTTAAAATGAACCATACCAAAGAAGGGTCCGTGAACCGAGGATTTCTGCGTATTTGTTTCGAGCTCCCAGATCAATGAGAAGTTGATTTACCTGTTTGAGAATGTCCTCCTCGTCCTGGGTTTCCTGCAAGCCTGTTGCAATCATTTGCAACTCCCGAACGCTGTCGTGGAGGTCTGGGACCCGTACCTGAGGAGGTACACCAACCTTTATGGTGCTCTGCTGCATCGTGTTCCGCAGCGTATTGATATCACTCTTCAGCTTGTCATCTTTGAGTTTCATGTTGTTGATGTCTTCCTTCAAGCTGGTCGCTGTTTCCATTGCCGCTTCTGCTGTTCCGTTCGCTGAGTTTGCGAGGAATTTCACTGATGCCATGTCTCTCTGCACCTCCATCATAGTATCAAACATTCTGCCGATCTTTTCGTATTGGGTCAACTCCAGGGCATCAAACATTCGTCGATCTTTCCTTCAGGGGTGCAATCCTTCTGAAAGGCGCTGAGAAGCCGTTTGAAGCTTACAGGCCGGACGCCTTCTGAGCCTTCTGGTAAGGCCAGCCTCCTCTGCCGTCCCAGACACAAGACATCGGGTTCTCTTCACGTCGTCAACCCCGGTAGCCCAGAGGTCTCGACCCACTCCCCGGCCTTTCATCCTGAGTCGTGCCTTGACGGTCCCGGGGCGCGGCGAGGGCCCCAGACGTGGAAAACTGTGAAAAACCTCCGTCCTGACTTGATCTTAATGCGCCGGGGGTCTTCCCCTCCTGACGCGCCGCCGAATCTCAGCGTCCTGGCTGTACGCCATCCGTCTCGCCCCGCATCCTCCGACAAAGATCGCGGCGGTGGCCTGAGGGAGCATGGCGCGCACGGCCTCCACCTCCGCTGGGTTGTCATCGAGGAAGACGAAGGAGGCGAGGCCGAGCTGCAGCTCTGCGGCCATCCTGTGGTGCGACACCGCTGAAGGGACAGAGACGAGGAACAAGAACACGATGCGGCCGATAATCAATCCATATCCGCGCCCTCTCGGTCCGGATTCTGGGGCGCGATCCCGCGGATACGCGGTCGTACAGGTACGTCCACGCGGGCCATCCGTGAAAACCCGCCGTGTGGCCGCGGAGTCGCGGCCCAGGGGCCTGGTCCGCGAGACCGCGTTTTTTTCTCCCATGAACAACAGCGAGGCACAACACTAACATACAGTCCTTAAGAAACGTATCATTGCAAGTCTTCGGCAGAACGATTAAAGGCTATTGCGCCGGATCCAAGGACCGTGGAACCGGATTGGGCCAGATCAAGCCTGGAACTAGGCCGGACTAAGCGGGATTAGGCCAGGTGCGAATCGTCTCGTGGACTACCAGACGCTAGCGCACGTGAAGTGCTCTAGTTGTAGGATCCTGAAGCCACACACAACCCCCCCCCACGAGTTGCTATTGAGTTGCAGCCTAAGGGTCGGGAGTTGTTGCTTAGCGTGTCTGGGCGACGGCCCCAGCGCCCCGCTGTGCCCTGCAAACGCATCGCATGCCGCCCTGCCTCGCAGGGCGGGGGGGTGCCAGGAAAGGCACGGGGCGAGTCTCGGGGGCTGGGGCGTGCTGAGCGTGTCGCGCCGAATCGTGGTGGGCAGAGCGACGCGCCAAGACACGTTCCCTCGGGACTCCTCCTCCTCCTCATCCTCCCTTCGTGCCTGGAGCCTGGAACGAAAGTTCTCCTCCCCCTCCTCCACGCTGAGCGCAGGTCTCCGACCGGAGCGGACATGAGCGCGCTCATGTATGATATGATCCGGTGCCCCGTCCCAGTCGCCACTTCCACCTACGCAGCACTCTTTCGGCCTACTCGTTCCGCGTCGTGTCTCGGTGCCTGCGTGGTGCGTGGAATAAGCGCCCAAGAAGGATGGGTGAACAACCCCCGAGCGCCGAGCATGCTGGAAGAGAGGCGCTCTGGCGGGGTACTGCGGCGAAGCCTCCTCGTCCTTCCCAAAACTCTCCCCCTTCAACAGTACGGACGCGGCGCCAAGAGACCCTCGCAAGAACCTTCATTACCCTGAACGTCCGCCCGCGAATTTCGACAGGGGGGGGAGCCGAGGCAGCTTGAATGAAGCTGATTCTTGACGTCCGCAGGGAACGGTTACACAGCAACTTGGGCAGGGTCGATCCAACAGATGATTGTTACTCGTCCTGGCCGCTGGCTGCGGTCTGGCGGCCTGAACGGCGACGACGAAGAAACCGGACTAATCCCCCAGTTTCCACTGGAGAGCTGCGATCCCCCAGGCGTCTCTTGATCGTTTGGTCGCGTTGCCCTGACAAGTAGCAGATGGTGTCTTAATGCTCGTCCCCACTGTAGCACCTACTCCTACTCTGGTAACGGGACAAAGCAATGGAACCCTTCAGTTGGACCCCGTGTTCGCCCCCAACCCCGCCCGTTGCCGCGGAGTCAGGCTTGGGTTGGGCCTCGCGGAGGCCACGGGGATTTTACTTCCTGTGTCCTCTCACGCCAGTGCGGCGTACGCGACGTGTCTGTGTTGAAGCTGCTGCAGAAGCAGCTCCTGGTGACGTACGTCGCGGTTGTCCTGAACGGATGCTGCCATCGGCGAGGGTCGGGGCACTGTCGGTGGTGGGGCGTGGCGGTTGCGAAGGGCAACGGATCTGGGCGTCGCTAGCGTGAGCCTTCATAGTGGCTTCGGTGGTCGTGAGATCGTTCTGCAACTGCTCGACACTTTGTCGTAGACCACGTACCTCGCCATTGGTGTCATAAGTTCGCCGGGAGTACCGGTCCACCCAATGCTCTAGGTCCTGGAATCGTCGGTTGTGTGTTTCGCGCTCTAGTTCCAATCGGGTGAGGACTTCCTCCACCCGTGCCTTTTCAACGTCTCTTCCTTGGGATATCTGAATGGGTCGTAACTGCATGTGGTCCGCCGCTTTCCTTACCTCGGCCATTTCGGCAGCGAGGAGGGCGGAATCATAAACCGAAGTCGGGGTGCCCAGCTGGCCAGTCTGGGACCGTACAGCATGCAACTCAGCCAGTGCAGCCTGCATTCACGTAACTGCTGCTCGGCCGTGGAAACTCGGTTCTCAAGCGCTGGCACACGTCCCTCTGATGCATCAATACGTTGAGCAACAACCACATCGGCAGTGCAAAGATTGCCGTGCAACTCGGACGTGGTTGTGGTATGCTGGGAGTGGAGGTTGGCAGTGGTCACATCAACGTGATCACGGAGCGCAATGAGGTCATCGCCGAATTGTTGGTCCGCTGCCCCACGTACCTCAGCAGCTGGAACCTGCCGCGCTGTCAGGAGCTCGTCGTGTAAATGTCCTGACGGCGGCAGTGCCGGTGTCCCTGGCGCTCACGAGTTGCGCCTCCGCTCGAACGAGGTAGCCGTGAAGCGTCTGGGTTGCAATGAGATCGGAACCGCGGTGTGACTCCGCGCGGTCGACTTGATACTGGACCAAGGTGAGGATCGATCGATCTTCCGCGACCCAAGCGTCGACCAAGACAAGGGCGTGGTGTAGCTCCTGCCTTGGTGTGGCCGTCTGCGCAGCAAAATCCGACAACTGTTGGGTCGTGTAAATTTCAACCTGGTCTCGAAGCTCGGCCAACTCACTGGATGACGGCGATTCATGCGGTGCAATATCGCGCCGCTGGGAGCTTCGCCGGGAGCGCCTCTGAAAGGGGCTGCTGCTATTGTCCCTACTGTGAGAACGGGTGTGATACCATTCTGGTGCCTTTTCGCTGACATGTCCGTCCCGCGAGATCTCCATTGACGCGCGCATGCTCGGATGCAGACGCGTTGGTGGGTGATGTGACCTTAGCAGAGCGGCGGGGGCGCGCGAAAGCGTTGTCTGTGGCGCCGCCGCAGCGGGTGTTCCCGCTGACACAACGTTCATGAACGAAGGTAGGAAAAGAGGAGGGGCGTGAGGCGAATCCAGCCGTGACCCCGAGGCCAACTGCAGGCGTTCCCACCGGCACAAAAGAACGATCAAAGGCGGCGCCAGGACGCGTCCCAACGAACGCATCAGGTTCCGCGCGCGCGGGAAGCGGCTGCAGCGGAGAGTCTGGTAGAAGGTCGCCAAGGGCACCCGCGAGCGAGGCGGTGCTTCCTTCTCCTGAGAAGGGGAAATGAGTATCACAGGGTTCTCTCGCCCTCTCCTTATTGTCGTCGCGACCACGCGATGTCGAAGACGCCGCGCGCATAGAGGCACTGCTCCCCGAGGGGGGTACTGCCATGCGGCGGGGTCAGCGATGACGCGAGTCGCAACGGCGAAAGGCGTAAAATAATACGCTGGTAACCTGTGTGTATAGGGATGCGACCGAAGGGTCGATCATAGACCTGAGTCCGTAGGCAAAGGCGAAGGATCAAGAGCTTAGCTACTCCTTTTCCTGGGCGTTGTGCAGAGAGCAGCGCGGTAGGTATGCCAATACCTGAGCCGATACGTTAGCGGTATATGACGATATAACGGTGATATGAACGAATTTCACCCCAAGAGGCCTCCAAGATGGCCCCATGACGGCCCAAAAGGCCCCCAAGACGGCCCCAAAACGGCCCAAGAGGCCTCCAAGACGCCCAAGATGGCCTGTCAGAACCCCTGATATGCCCCAAGAGGGCCCCACGACGACCCAGACAGGCCCCCAAGACGGCTTCCGACGGCAGCAGACAAGCCAGGCCCCCAAGAAGCGCCCAAAGGCCCCCCAAGACCCTCCAAGAGGTCCCCAGGAATCTCCCAGGAGGCCCCAAGAGTGCCCCAAGAGGCGCCCAAGAGGCCTCCTCCTCCTCCTCCTCCTCCTCTTCATCCTCCTCCTCTTCCTCCTCCTCCTCCTCCTGCTCCTCCTCCTCCTGCTCCTCCGCCTCCTCTGTTTTCCTCATCCTCCCCCTCCTCCTCTTCTTGCTCCCCCATGCGTTCCCCGAAGTCTTTCCAAACCGACTCGGGGAACTGGCCCGATAGCTTGGCCAAGCTCTGGCCCAGCTGTCGGCCATAGAGGCGCTTCCAAAGGGGCAGTGGGCGGCGGTGATTCGCCGTAGGCGTTTTCGATCCGCCGCCCCCTGTCAGCTTACCACAAGGGTGCCCGGCGTGCTGAATCCTTTCGCTGTTGGTTTTGGCTCTTTTTCCAAAAGAGCTCCCCCTGGGGCTTCGGCCGATCCCGCCGGCCACCCGGAAGGGCGCGCAGAGATGCATAACAGGTGGTTGCAAAGGGTTTTTCGGCTCCGTCCAAGATGGCCAAGATGGGCCAAGATGGCCTCCACCTTCGCCCAAGATGGTCCAAGATGGCCTCGAAGACGGCCCAAGAGAGCCAAGGATGCCTCCAACTTCGCACAATATACACCTAAGACGGCCCAAGACGGCCCAGAGACCTCCAAGACGGCCCGCGAAGCCTCGAAGAGGACCTCCAGGGTCAAAATCATGTATTTTCCTGCGGTGTTTGAAGGGTTTGGGCTTCTGCTCCTTTTCGGCCTTCCGACGGCCCAAGACTGCCCAAGAGGCCATGAAGATCGCCCCAAGAATGTCCAAGAAGCCTCCAAGATGGCCCCAGGACGGCACAATAGGTCCCCAAGACGGCCCCAAGAAGGCCCCAAGACGGCCCAACAGGCCCCCAAAAAGCCCCAGACGGCTTCCAAGACTGCCAAGATGGCCTCCAAGATGCCTTTAAGATGCCCAAGATGGCCGTCAAGACGGCTAAGATGGCCCCAAGATGCATCCAAGACGGCCCAAGATGGCCTCAAGATGGCCTACGACTGCCCAAAAGGCCCGCCAGAGGCCTCCAAGACGGCCCAAGACCCTCCAAGACGTCCTCCAGGAAGGACCGACAGGGACAAAATCATTGATTGTCCTTAGGTTGCTGAAGGATTTTGGCGATTTCTTCTATTCAGCTCTCCGACTGCCCAAAACGGCCCAAGAGGCCCCGAACATCGTCCCAAGAGCCCCCAAGAGGCATCCAAGATGGCCCCATGACGGCACAAGAGGCCCCCCAGACGGCCCCAACAAGACGCCAAGACGGCCCAAGATGCCCCCCAAGACTCCCAAGATGGCGTCCAAGACGGCCAGGATGGCCTCCAAGATGCCTCCAAGACGCCCAAGATGGCCGTCAAGACGGCTAAGATGGCCCGAAGATGCACCCAAGACGGCCCCAGATGGCTTGAACATGGCCTTAGACTGCCCAAAAGGCCCGCGAAGGGCATCCAAGACGGCCCAAGACCCTTCAAGACGTCCTCCAGGAGGCCCGAAAGCTCGGAAACAACGTGGTCCGATAGCTCGCCCGACTTCATGTTCCCCGAAGGCTTTCGAAACCCACTCGGGGATTGCGTGGTCCGATAGCTAGGCCAAGCTCAAGCCCAACTTTCGGCCACGCAGGCGGCCACATGGGTGATTCCAGAAGGCAGGGGGCGGCGGTAATTCGCCGTAGGCGTCTTCGATCCGCCGCCCCCTGCTGATTCATCACAAGGGTGCCTGGCGGTCTAGACCCTACCGTCTTTGATCTGGGTGCTCTTCTCTCTGGGGCTCCGGAGCATGCCGCAAGTCACCTGGAAAGGCTGTTTTTCGGCTAGGAGGCCGGCGCGGCAGCTGCGGGGCCCCGAGAGGGCGGCAAGTCTGTCCTCACCCCCTGGTGAGGGGAGCCTTGTGCTCCACCTCCGTCAGCGCCTCTCCTCCCGCGGTCGGGTGGCGGCCTGCGACGATGCGGGTGACCCTCTGCAGGCGGCTGCGTCCAGCGGCGTCGAGTCATCCTGACTCGTCTCTGCCACCGAACCTCCGCGGGCAAGGCTTTCCGAGGGCACGGCAGCGCCCTTTGCGGTCGCGTGAGTAGCTACCGCACCTAATGCACATGCAGTAGCCGTGGGACGCCAAAATGGCGTGCCCCAGCTCGTCCTCCGTGGCGACCTCGCCGGCGGAGATCGCGAGGAAAGCGGGATCGCTCTCGTCGACGGCCGCGACTACGCCGAGTGCCCACTCAGCAGCGCCAGAGGAGGCTCGGCCCGAGAAGGCCTCCAGCTGCGCGCGGGCCCGCTCTCCTGGCCTCGCCGTGCACGGGGGGCGCCAGAAGCCGCCCACCTGCTCCGCGCTGCACGACCGGCAGCACCGCAGGCAGAAGAAAGCGCCATCTGCCAACTGCGCGGCGTGGTGCTTCGTGATCGCCAACGCCGTATTCCTCGGAATGGCCGCGCGCTTGCCACCAGGCTCGATGTCGAGCCTGCTGCGGGCTGCCGCGCCGCCCGCGCCCGCCACCCAGAAGATCGCACCATCAAGCAGCTGGCGGTGCCTGGCCCAGCGTTCCAGCTCTTCCTGGGGCGCGCGCAGCTCCGCCACGAAGGCCTTCGCGACGCGATCGACCTCCCAGTTGCCCCTCCTGCAGCGCCAGGAGAGCTTGCCGCCCTCGACGGCGCGCGCTGGGGCGTGCGCAGGCAGCTTCCGCACCGTGGCGCCCAGCGGGCCAAGGCCGCCGAAGTCGTGCACGGCGATCCAGACGCGCCGCCAGAGGTGCGCCCAAGCGCTCGCCGCCGCGCGCGTCGCCGCCTCGCCCCGCTCGTAGAGCCCCTTGGCGACGAAGCTGGAGTCCGTCCAGATCACGAGCGGGGGCACGGCGCGTAGCACCGCCAGGAGGATGGCCAGCAGCTCCCCGCCGTCGATGCCCTGGACGGGGCCCTGGAGCCCCGCCGCTATCGCCCTGCGCGCCGAGCGGGGCCCGTCAGCGGCCCACGGCGCACCAGGGCTCAGCTCCACCACCGCGCCGCCGGCGACGGCCGTGCCATGCGACTTCGCGTCGAAGGCCGAACCGTCCGTGAAAACCTCCCCGCTGTCGAAGAAGCTGCCATCGCCGATGACACAGCGCACGTTGTGCAGGACGTCGCCACAGCTGGGCCTCCAGGTGCCCTGCGGCATGGCCATCAGGAGCCTGCTCACCAGGGCGCAGATGTCTGGGCGGCTGCACCGCGCGCAGAACGGGTGATCCGCGAGGCCCGCGTCGCGCCGCCGCTCCTGGGGCCGCTGCCCGTCCACCGGCACTGATCGCACATAGCCGCGCCCCTCCCGAGTGAGGGGCGGCCATTTCCTGGCCTCCGCCGCCGAGCCGCGCCCGTGCTCCGTCCACCGCCGAAGTTGGCGGATGGGCAGCACGCCTGGGTCGAGCCCTTGACCCTCCAGCACGTGGGAGGACTGCCAGCGCGCGACAGACTCGCAGACCACGCGCTTCGTCGTCCTGGGGTCGTAGTCGAGCGGCGCGTACCTGAGGCCGTCGGGCGTCGCCCACTGGCCAAGGCTGTCCACGCTCCAGCCCAGCCTCCGAAGGGCGAGAATGGCCGCGCCGAGGGGGCCGCGAGCCTGGCTCCAGGTGCGCACCCGCTCGGCCTCGGCGGCGAAGCAGTCCTGCAGCACGTGCATGGGCAGCCAGCCCTCCCAGCAGGCGCGGTGCAGCGTGAAGACCACCTCGCTGCTGCACCTGAACATCGGGTCGAAGTCGCTGCCCCCTGTGAGCATGAGCGCCATCGTCTTGCTCTCGCCGCCGGTGCGGGGCTCCGTGGCCTGGAAGGCCGTCGTGCGGAGGGCCTCGAGGCTCTGGTCGGCGACGCCCGTCACCCACGCCGAAGGTGCAGCTCGCCTCGAGGCCGCGCTTGGCGACCTTCGCCGCGCCCCTGGGCCCTGCGCCGCCGGTTGGTCCCCAGCGCGCGCCGCAGCCTGGGCGCCCGCGCGCGTGCCTGCTGGAGACGCGCCCGTTGGAAGCGTCGGGGGCGCCCGACCCCGCAGCTGAAGTCGATGCCGAGGTTCCGCGCGTGGCGTCTGGCCTTGGCGCCCACGCAGGCCAGCTGGCGCTCCAGGGTCGTGCGGAGCGCCGGGGAGGACGCGAGCACCTGGGACTTCTTGACCGCTATGCGCAGCCCCACGCGCGCCAGCTCCCGCTGCAGGACGCGCGCCCCTATGCTGAGCGCCGCGGGGACCGCGCGAGAGCCTCCTCGCCGCGAGAGCGCCGGGTCGTCGACGACGACCGCCATCTCCAGGCTCTGCTCGGCGCCGCGCGTGGCGTCCAGGGGCGCGATCAGCCGAAGCTTCAGCAGCGTGGTCGCGAAGCCGCACCCCGCGAGGATGGTCTGCTCGACCTCCAGCGCCGCCGAGGTCGCCCCCGCGAGGGCGAGGGCGCGCCGGAGCCTGTGCAGCTCGACCGAGAGCTTCAGCAGCCACAGGGGGTAGTCGTAGCGCTGGGCGGCCGCCAGGAGCTGCGGGTGCAGCACCTGCTCGTAGGCCTTCCAGAGGTCCAGCAACACCGAGGCGGCCCCACACTCCTCAAGCGGGAAAACCTCGCGCCGTCCTGCCGCCCATTCCGCCCAAGCCGCCTGCTGCCAGACGGCGCGTGCGCAGCTGCGCCCCGACGTCGCCCACCAGTGCGGCCGATCGTTGGCCTCTTCCCACGCCTTGGCGAGCGGCCTCCTCAGCCGCGCGTGGATGCGTGCCGGAGCCGCCGCGAGGGCCATGGGCCGCAGGCCGCCCTCCTTCTTGGGCAAGAACACCATCCTGGTGATGAAGGCGGGCCAGGAGGTGGTCTCCTCCAGGCGGACGATGAGGTCCGCCAGGCACTCCAGCCAGCCCCTCGTCGTCCAGGGCGAGCAGGTGCCGCGGGTTCAGGTTGGTTGTCGTACGACACGCCCGCGTGCTCTTTGAAGCTCTGGAGCACCTTCCGCAGCTCCTCGACGGACTGCCGCGCAGGTCTCGGGCCGAGGTCCACGGGCCACTGGACCTCCTCGCGCGGCTGCCCGACGCACAAGTGCCCTTGCCACTCGACCAAGAGGGCCTCGACGGCCTCCATGCGCCCCATCGGCGCGCCGTCGGCCCCCAGCGGGCTCTGCTGCCAGCCCGCGGGTCCCTGCGACCAGCGGTGGAGCCCACCCGCGCCTCCAAGGCCCTGGGCGTCCAGCCAGCGCCCCGCGGCCTGCTCCCCCGCTGCCTGGTCGCGCTTCAAAAGCCGCTCCGCCAGCTCGTTGATCACCGAGCCCGCCGCCTGGACCGTCTGCAGCGGCAGCTCGTGGGCGAGGGCCGCCACAGGCTGCAAGGCCGCCCCCCGCGGCGTGCTCAGGGGTGCTGCTCGGGCGAGCTTGCCGAGCTGGGTCAAGGCTTCCACACGACGGAGCCACCCACCTGCTGCGCGCTGTAGGCCGCGGCTGTCTGTAGCATTCGGGGTCGCCCTTGGGCCCCCCCCGGCCCGACGGCGCCCCCGGTTGCCGCCGGAGCTGGGCGGCAACCTATTGCCGCCGCCACCCCCGGGCTCGCCGGGGCGCCCGGTTGCCGCCAGGGCCGGGCGGCAACCCAGCTCCGCCGCCACTTCGGGCCCACCGGGTCCCACGGTTACCGCCGAGGCCGGGCGGGCGGCAACCGGGCGCTGCCACATGGGAGGGGGGCCCAGGGTGCTGGTCTGGAGGCGCAGCCGCCACTGGGGCAGCGCTCTGGGGCGCTGCGGGTGCGGCGCCAGGGCCGCAGTCGGCCCCCCCAGGGCCGTCAGCTCCCTGCGGCCGAAACGTGCCGAGGCCAGAGTAGTCGGGGAGCCTACGGAGCCAGCTGATGCCCGAAGCCTCCGTCTCCGCGTCTCCGTCCACGGGGCTGCCCCCAAGCGCCTCCCTGGCGCCGCCCAGCTCCGCGGCTGGCAGGCCGCCCGGGCCGCCTCCCGCGGCTCCAGCCTCTCCTCCCATGCCCTCATGGGCAGGAAGGCCGCCTGCCGCGCGCCGCGGCGCCAGTCCTACCTGCTTGCACCAGGTGGCCTCGGTCGAAGCCCGCGGGAACCGCGGGGGGGAGGGCGTGCAATCCCTCTTCCACCTGAAGGAGACCCCGTCCGCTCGGCCAAGGTAGCCGCTGGTGTCCCCCGTCAGCCCGCGCGCGCCCACCAGCTGCGGCTCCGCGCAGCGGATGAAGTGCTGCCAGGCCTCGTCGGAACCCGAGGCCGCCACCTTGGCTCGCGCCGGCCGCTCGGCACACGCGCCCACGTGTCGATGTCGCCGCTGCGAATGGTGAGCTGCGCGGGCCAGTGCGGCGTCACCGCCCAGCCCCGCAGCACCTCCCCCCTCGCCTTCACGAGATGCTGCGACACGACGAAGTAGTCCAGCACCCGCAGCGCGGGCTCGCAGGTCCCCCGCGCAGGGGCGACGACGGCGCCGCGCACGCGCCGCAGGAACGGGCTGTCGGCGAGCTCGCTCGGCTCCAGGTTCCAGTCGCCCGCCGCCACAAAGGGCTTGCCGAGGGTGACCAGCCGCTCGGCCAGGCGGCCCAGGGCGCCCAGGTTCTCCTGGCAGAGACCGACGCCAGAAAGCAGGTACACATTGCCCCACGCTATGCCTCCCGGGCAGACCGCGTTCACGCGGAGCACCGCCGCGCGCGCTGGCACCACAGCGGAGGGGGCGTCGCCCTCAAAGCTGCCCACGGCGAGGCGCTTCGGTGCCATCATCGGCAGGCCGCCAGAGCCAGGGTGGCCTGGCCGAACCCCGCTCCCAGGGGTGGCGCGGGCATGCCAGCCCAGCCGCTGCAGCTGTCCTTCCATCTCTCGCCCGCGCTCCTCTCCAAGGTGTGTCTCCTGCACGCGCGCCAGGTCCGCCAGGCGGAGGTCCCGCCGCTCGAGATGGGTCTCGAACGACGAGTACGCCGTGGCGTTCACGGAGAGGCAGCGCCAGTGCCTACCTCCGTGGGGCAGCATCGTCCCCGTCTTGTGTTCCTGTCCGCCGCCGTTTAGCGATCTCGGCCAGCGTGGCGAGGCTCTCCATGGCGCGCTTGCGCTCGCCGTCGTCAGCCACGACAGACAGCAAGCCAAAAGGGTCACCCTTGGAGAACTCACCCAGGAACGCGCTCTGATCCATGTCCGCTGCCGCCGCGCCGCCAGAGGCGGGCTCGGGGCCGCCCGCTCCGCCGCCGCCGGCGCCGGGCTGCTCGGGAGGCGGAGGGGCCTGGGGCGCGCCTTCGGCAGGGGGCGCCGTCTCGGGCTCGCACCGCCGCTGGCAGCCGTCGCCACCTCCAGGACCTCGTGCACGAGCTTCCAGGCCTCCGCCAACATCTCGTCCGAGCTCTTGCCCGTCGAGTTCGTCTGCACCAGCTTGACCTTCTCCATGACGGCACGGACCGAGGCCCTGGGAGCGCAGTACTCCTTCTTGACCTCCTCCTGCGCCCGCTCCAGCTCCGCCTTCTTCTTCTTCTCGAGCTCCTCCTGCGCCGCGCCCAGCGCCTGAGACGCGCGCGACGCCTGCTCCTTGGCCTTGTCGCACTTGGCATGGGCCGCCAGCACCGCCTTCGCCGCCTGGTCTGCCTTGGCCGCCAGCTTCGAACCGTCCAGCGAGAGCTTGCCGCCGACCGCGCGGAGCCGCCTGCGGTGCTCCACCTTGTCCTGTACGCTCTTGGGGCACCACGGCTTGACGTGCTCCCACTGCTGCTCGTCGTAGGCGACCATCTCGTCCAGCTTCTCGTCCGAGCAGGCCTTGCCGCCCCCGCTGCCGCCGCCGCCCGAGCCGTCCGCTTGGCCGCCGCCGCCACCGCGGCGCCGCCCAGCACGCCTCGGCTCGACCAACCGCACATGCCACGGCGTTTGCTTGCCGGGAGGTGGGCCGTCAGCCCAGCGGCCGCGCGGAGACGACTCCCACGTCGACGGCTGCTTGCCCGGTCGCTGCCCCACGCAGCCCGCCTGGCGGCACCGAGCGCGCCCCTCGTTGTTGCGGCAGCCGCATTGCCCACAATGCCACTGCAGCCCCGAGGCCATCGCGCGCGCCGCCCGGCGGGAGCTCCGAGAGATCGAGTTGTAGTTTTGCTCAAAGCGCCAGACCCCTCGCGCTCAGAACGCCCAGAGGGACTTGCGATCGTCGGGAGTCTCATCAGCCTTGAGCCAACATGGCTACGGACCCACCTGGAAGCCTCTTTCAGAGGTAGTTGCAAACGTTTTTCCCGCTCTGGGTGGCTCCAAGATGCCCCAATATGACGTCCAAGACGGCCAACATGTCCTTCAAGTTCGCCCAAGATGGTCCAAAATGGCCTCCAAGACGGCCCAAGAGAGTCCAATATGCCTCCAGGTTTGCACAAGAAACCTCCAGAACGGCCCAAGATGGCCTCAAGATGACGGAAGATGGCCCAAGAGGCCCCCAAGAGGCCTCCAAGACGGCCCAAGAGGCCTCCAAGAGGTCCTCAAGGCCCAAAGAGGCCAAAATCATTGATTGGCCTTAGGTTTTTGAAGTGCGTTGGCATGTGCTTCTTTTCGGCCTTCACACGGACCAAGACGGCCTAAGAGGCTCCCGAGATCGCCTCCAGATGGCCCTTGCGGCCTCCCCAAGATTAGCCCAGAACGGCCCAGAAAGCCCCTTAGATAGAGACCCAAAAGGGTCCCAAGACGGCCCAAGAGGCCTCCAAGACGTCCAAGATGGCCTCCAAGACGGCCATGAAGCACCCCAAAAGGACCCCAAGTCGATTCAGAGAGGCCCCCAAGACGGCCTCCCACGGCGTCCGACGGGCCACGAACGCCTTAAGACGGCCAAAGAGGCGCCCAAGAAACCCCAAAAGGCTCCGATAAGCCCAAGCAGACCCTCAAGAGGCCTCCAAGAGGCCCCCAGGAACCTCCCAGGAGGCCCCAAGAGTGCCCCCAGAGGCTCCCAAGACGCTTCCTCCTCCTCCTCCTGCTCCTCCTCCTCTTCCTCCCAGCCATCCTTCACCAAATGTTCCCCGAAAAGTTTCAACAACGACCGGGGGGACACATGGTCCGATGGCTTGGCAAAACTCTGGCCACTACGTGCGGCCACGTGTGTGACTCCAGAAGGCAAGGGGCGGCGGTGATTCGCCGTAGGCGTCTTCGATGCGAGAAGGTAAAAGTGACGCGAAGGAGCAGCATGCGATTGAATATTCACGCTACGACGCGCCCAACCACCCACCAACGAGCCAACCCAAACCCGTCCGGGAACTAGTCCGCCAACAAGCTCGACACACGGACACGAGGCAACATGCCTACGGCGGCTGCCAGCACCGTCCTCCACCTCCCTCTCCTCCCCCTCCTCACTTTTATCCCCTCCTCGTCATCCTCCTCCTCTCTTCCATCCTCCTCCTCCTCCTCCATCGTGCCTCCTCGAGGTAGGTCTTGCAGACTAATGAAAAGGACGAGCTCGCGCGGAGCGTCCCAGAGCGTCCTGCATCGGCGGCACGGGCCAGATGCCCCTACAATGTCAACTGTCGGAGGTCCGCCTGGAGCTCCTGGATGGGCCCGAGAGGCCCCTCCATAGTGCGCAGAGCGCGCCTGGCCCGGCGCCAATCCAGGAAATCCGCGCGGAACTCCAGCGGTTCATGCTTATAGCATGTTTTCCTTTTCCGCTGGCCTCGAGGAGAACGGGTCCTGGGCCCCACGGAGTTCTTGGGGACCTGCTGTTTGTCCTGAGCAGTCTTCTTGAGAGGCCGCAGACTAGAGGCCGAAGAGGGAGAAAAACCTCAGGACCCATTTCCCTCAGGACCCCTCCACTTCATGCCGAGGAAGAGGGAAGGGATGGGAGAGAGAGGAAGTTGGGAGGGATGAGGGAAGTGCCAAAATCAATCAACATCGAATCGGGAAATAGGATCGAAACAGAAAGTGCGTACTATGTCGGCACTAAACCAAACCGAAACCAAAACGGACCAGCTGCGCAAGGCTGTACGACACGCAGAGATCGGACCACATGGTATCGTGACGATACCCAGATCGAATCGGATCGAGCCCACAAGAGTCGATGTCGATTGGATCTATCGCATCGACGCCGACACCACGGCAAACCCACGGCAAACCCTGCGCCCCGCTCTCCACGCGGAAAACCCACCGGAAACCCGCCGCGTCCGAGGCGGCGTCTGCCCTGGTTGCCGAGGCGCCCTCCCCAAGACGCAAGGCCGCGCGTCGGAACAAACGGCGCGGCGTCATGTCGATTAGATTGATCGCATCGAAATGGACCCTACATATCTCGCATTCACTTCTCTGCTTACCTCCCTACCTCCGAGACTCTCCCTCGGGCGCCGCCACCGCATCGCGCGCCACCGGGCAATTCCGCGGAGGCCAGCGTCCTCCGCAGGCTGACGACCTTGGGGCCGAAATTGACATGCCACGAAGTCACCTGGCTGCCAGGGGTCCCCGCTCTGGCCTAAGCACTCCGCACGGGATCAGTCAGCGTGGAATGGGGAACTCGTATCGAATCGGAACGTGCGTCGGATCGGGCCACATCGGCACGGAATCACACATCGAATTGGATCGGGTGCACAAAGATGCGCAAAAACGCCATTCAAACATCGTACCGCATCGAATCGTCGGCATATCGGAGAGAATGCGTTTCGTGGACGCGTACGTTGGACAAATTATTTGAACACGTGGAACCGCCCCCGACCCTCCAAAAAACACATTCAGCATGTCCTGAGGCCCACCCCCCCGCACGTCCGATTCCCTAACCGCCACGCCCGCACCCCCTCTGAACTGCAAATACGATAACGACGGCGACGACAGACAAAACAAACGGCTAAGCACGCTACAGAAGCACTACAAAACTCACGAACATCAGCCAGCGCATATTCCAAATAGATCAGAAGGCTGACATGCAGTGGACTTGAGTGGGCTGAAGTGGACTGGACAGGAGTAGACTGGACTGGAACGGGGTGGACTCTACTCGACTCTACTTTACGCGATTCTACCCGGCTGTACTCTACCATCTACGCTACTCTTCTCTAGTATACTCTGCTCTACACAACTCCGCCCTACCCTACCCGAGACTACTTTATCAAAATTCTACTCTACTCCTAATCCTACTCTGCTCTACGTTCACTCTACCCTGCTCCTGCCCAACTCTACTCTGCTCTACCCTACCCTACTCGAACACACTCATATATGTTCGACTCCACTCTGCCCTAATTTACTCTCTTCTGCCCGACTCTACTCTACCATGTACCCTGCTCTAATCTCCTCTGTTCGACTCTACCCTTGCTCTACTCTATCCTACCCTGCCCTGCCCTAACCTACTCTACACTACACTACACTACACTGCACTAAACTACACTATACTACACTACTCCTACTCCTACTCCTTTTCCCGCACTATTCCTACTCCTACTCTACTCCCCCCCGACTCTGGTCTTGTCTGCTCTACTCTACTCTACTCTACTCGACTTGATTCGACTATGAAATGCTTTGCTCGACCATTTACCCTACCCTGTGTTACCATACCCTACTCTACTCTACACTTCATTACCCTGCCCTAGCCTACTCTACACGACACCACTATACTCTACTCTACTCTTCTCTACTCCATTATACTCCTAATCCTACTCTACTCTCCTCTACTGTACTGCATTGTGCCAGGCTTCACAACCATCTGGCCTACTGTACTCGATTCCGACCTACTCTACTCTACTCTACTCTACCCTGACCTACATTTTTCGAGGCGGCCGTAGCCGCTGGAGACTATCGGCTCGTACTCCTTCGCTGTCGCTGTCGCCGTCGTCGTCGTCGTGGTGGTCGTCGTCGTCGTAATGATCGGCATCGTCGTCGTTGTCGTCGTCATCGTTGACGTCGGCATCATCGTCGTCGCCGTCGCCGTCGCCGTCGCCGTCGCCGTCGTCGTCTTTGTCATCGTCGTCATCGTTGTCGTCATTATCGTCGTCACTGTCGTCATCGTCGTCGTCATCGGGATCGTCGTCAATGTCGTCTTTGTGGTCGTCGTCGTCGTCCTTGTCATCGTCGTCGTCAACGTCGTCGTCGTCGTCGTCGCTGCCCGACGGCGCCGGCGCCGGCGCTGACGCCGCCGCTGGCCGTCGTCGGTTGTAGGGTGAGGGCCCAACCCCCCGGTTCGATCTCCCCCCTGGCAATTCAGGGGGGTGCGGGAGGACCCGGTTCGAACCATCCCCCCCCTTGAAAGAGGCGAATCCCCCTCCCGGTTCGAACCCCCCACTCCAACAATCGAGGGAGGGGCCCCTCCTGGTTCGCACCACCCCTCGCCTTGAGGCACCCCCACCTCCTCTTGCAATTCAGGGGGGGGGCGGTTCGAACACTACCACTTCCAAACGTCCACAGAGCGCACGCATTCGAATATCGGAATCGAGTCGCATCGGGCCAACCAGAATCGATATGAATCGAATCGGATCGAGACGGGCCCTGCTATGTGGCTGGGTCGAAGACGTATCGGTCAGATGTCAAAGCAGGAGCATTCTGCACCTGCGGACGCCAAACAACCTAGTGGTGAGTCCCTGGTGGTGCGCGACATGCGGCGAGATCGTCATGTGCGAAACCTCTTTCTCGAGCGATGCGGCCGTCTTCCTCGACGAAGCATCCTGACGCCCGCGACTCCGGCCCGACGAGACGAGCGCAGATACGCAGAAACTGCCGGTGCTCCGCGCGGATTGCTTCGATCGGCGCCAGATGCCCCTCCCTGGCGCGCGGAGCGCGCCAGGCGGGCCGCCAGAGGCGCCGCCAGCCGGGCCCCAGCCCTGGAGCTGTCGTGGTCGCTGCTGCCCCCGAACACGAGGCCTCCTACGCCCATGCCTCTTCCAACGTACGCCCGACACGAGGACGCGACCTGTCCGCCCCTGAGTGGCCCTCGCCCCTCACACCCCTTGCAACGGTGCCCTCGTTGAGCTCATTCCGCTAGCGCAGACGACCCCTGCCTCGCCGCCGACGGAAAAAGTTCCAGTGCACGTGCGACACAGGTAGGGGAGAACTAGATACGATCGGGCAGCGAATCTGGCTCGAGATGGACAACAATTGGTGCTGGCCTTCGTTCCCACTCCTTTTCCGACCCCCGTTTGATCGTGCCGAAAAGACACCGCACCCAAGACTTCGGACGTGGACTAACCCAGCTCAGAAACCAATTTGGAAACACATGTGCTGCATTTGGCCCGCGCGCATCCCAAACCAGGCCCCGCCAATATGCGAGGCCACCTCCAGAGCCGCGAACGGCTCCCAAACCCAACTCGCCCGAAATCTGGCATTGCTCGATCAAGCAGGATCCGGCGCTCTGGTTAGGCCCCGTGCGAATCGACGCCAATCGACGCTAATCGACGCTAATCGAAGCTAAATCGACGCTAAATCGACACTGGTCGACGCTAATCCACGCTACATCGAAGCCATCCCACCAACTACCAGACGCTGGTCGACGCTAAGGCCCTCTACAGGCGGAACTACGAAGGTACACAAGGCTACCAGGACTTGCAACCGAACTCACCCGAAATCCAGCTTTGCACGATCCTGCAAGATCTGGCGCTCTGGCTGAGCCCAGTCTGCGCTTAACCCCGTCTCATGCTGGCTGAAGCTTCCGATTGGGCACTGGTTACGGGGGGGCGATGAATGGGAACCGTCGAGACGTGCACCGTCCGTGCCCTTTCGGGCCCTGGGGCGGCCCTCCCAGGCGCCTGCAGGGCACAAGATATGCAACTTTCTGCACCCAATGCACACTAGCGTTAGGTCGGGCGTGTCCCCCTACAGGGGGATTGCGGGCGAAAAAAGAATACTCAAAAATGCCCCCCAAAGGAGCGAAAATAGTCAAAAAATAGTCCCCAGACAATTTCTTTACTATTTTTGAATATTCCCCCTGTAGAGGGACAGGCCCGACTTAACGCTAGCATCCGAACCCTACCTCGTCCGGCCTGGCACCTGCCCGTGCTGCAGCTCCATGTCCGCGCTCCGCTCGCGGAAGGCCGCCTCCACGTCTGCCGCCTCGTTCTTCGAGGCCACACAAATGAGGCGGCCCCTCCGCGGCAAGACCGGTCAGCATGAGACAAGTGTTTGTCGGCGAGAAACCGACATGTCCGATGGGGGGCGTGGGGGGGGGGGGCCGGCCGATGGCCCAACTGTTTCGCTTTGGGCAGCCCGAAAAGCCAGGGGGGGGGAGAGCCCGAAAACCCAGGTGAGTTACCGGCGAACCCTGCAAAAACGGTCACCATCAGATCGGAATACGCCAGCTCGGAGTCGGAATCGAATCGGATCGGCCGCGCCAGGATGCACAACACCACCAGGCAAGCGTCAGCCCGCATTCGATCGAGGGAAAATCGAGATCAAATTTCATCGGGCTGGCCAGAATGGACATCGTGTCGAGATTCACATGTGAAAGATGCGTTGTTCTCTGCTATCCTGGGCCTTCGCCTGTCAAGGAACTCTGGGATGCGAGAAGCCATCTGACTCAAGGAACACCCTCGGCGGCCGCAGATGACTTTCTTCGTGGGAGGAAGAGGAAGAACAAGTTATCCTGTGCGACAGATGGAAAGACTCCAGAAGTTCGACGTTGAAAGGACGCGAAACTTATTATCGAATCGCGAGGCCCTCGTGCGCCCCTGGCCCAGACATGGGCAATGCGTAGCAACATAGCCGAAGAAACCGCGACTGCGTTCACCCGGTCACAGCGGCTGCCGACACATATGATTCCATACTCTGGCGACAGATTCCGCTGCATGCAAGACACACAATCAGAGAGTCACCCACACAGCTCTGCAATGATGTTGTCGCAATGTCATTGGTGCATGACACCAATACAATGCGTTAACATCCCGCAGACGGCGTGAACAAACATACGCTCTGACGCTTCAACCTCTTGACACATGTGTCCGACCACGTTCTGTCCCTCATCCACAGCGTCGCAGCAACCGCTGGTTAACACAAACGCAAAATTGCACCTTTGCTTATGACGAATGCGATCGAGCAAAGACCGTGCTCTCCCAAGTGAGTGTCGAGCCGAAGCGAACAACCGCGCAATACGATCGAGTCACGTGCGCCAAATCTGGCGAATGTCCCGCGCAACTGATGGACACCACTGCAGTAACAAAACTCAGGCGAGGCCACCTGGAGAGGGAAAGACTCGACGACGACGACGACGAGGCCGACGACGGTGAAACAACGGCCCAAACCACCGGAGGCGAGAGAGACGAACGAAGACGCACTGCGCAAAACCACGGGAATAGAACGAGGCCAACCAAACCGGCAGACGCCAGCGAGTTGGATCCAGAAAAGCCCGGGGAATCCTGCGCAAAAGCCACCACGGAAAGGAACCGCAACCAAAGCAGGGTACGCACAGGCTCGCCAGGCAGCGGTCCCGCGCTCGCACACTCTGTCTTCCGACACGCTGCAGAAACCAGTCAGCGGATAATGACGATGGCGGACTGCGCTCAAAGTCATCAGCTTGCACCCCCCCGCGCACACACAGACGCAAACACACATGTTATTTCCAGTGTTGGCCTAGACGATGCGAGTGCGAATCCAAACTACGACCACTGGCGATTCTGCAACGGACTACATGAACAAAAAGGGTGCACCATGGCACGGTCAGCGCTCCAACGAGGCGCTGAACCCGCGCGCGCTCGCACACGGAGGCGATGAGGACGAAAGCCACAACAAACAACACACACAACAACACACACACACACACATGAAAACACAGACTTGTCACTCTGGCGCGCCGATGGGAGCCAGTCGGCGATGTACAAACGTGCGAGGGTGGGTGTCGATCGTCATAAACTGACAAGTCACCAATTGGTGTAAAAAGCAGCCGCAACTGATATCCTGGCGAAGCCGGGCTTACTCGAGCACTGAGCAGAGGCGGGCCAGCAAATGCAGGCCGGACAAGCATGAAAACAAGACATGGGCCGTTCCTCCCACGCGCCAGGGGGTTGCAGCCATCGGTATGTAGCAAGGTCGGGGCACGAACTAAACATGATATCCACTTTCTGCAACGAGTGCCAAACGACACACACACAGTGTGGCGTCGCGGCCACGCGCGCAGCAACGCGGCAGAGCCAGGCAGGTACCGCACACCCACACTTCTTCCTCCGACGAATGGATCCGATCGGTGGGCAGTAACATGATTGCGCTCGCAGCCACCTTGAATGGAGGCTTGGCTGAGCGATGCTCCTAGAAGCGAGCGTCCCCCCGCACACATGCACGCACGCACGAATAGGAAACAGACGAATGTCCACACGCACACAACGACTTAGAAATACGATTGTCACGACAAGCATGCGCCGAGAGGACCTGTCGACCACTTTTTTTGTTTTTTCTCTCTCTCTCTCTCTCTCTCTCTTTATCCCTCGCACATCGCTCAAAGAGTCTGATGTCGTCATCGAAGTAGGCCCACAGAAGGAGCCTTGTGGCACCACACGCGGGATGGACCTGTAATGCTGGAGGCGCCTGGGGTAAATGGCCCGCAATGAACTCGACCTGCCCCCCCCCCGCCTAACACTTCGGCCGCAATCCAAACGTATCACGGGCAATACCTGTTCTACACGTAACGATCAAGACCCCCCCCTGGGCACTTGGGCAACTCTTCAGGAATCTGAGCCTCACGCATCGCCTCCTCCGATGGTACCCTCCATGTTTCCCCTCTAACTGCTGCTCATTCAGGTGTTCCTTTTTGCTCCTGCTCCTCCTTTCTCCTTCACCCTGCCACACATCCCAGGGAAAAACTCAGCCTACACTACGGTGACGCCAGATCTCGCAGGACTATAATATGCCTGCAGCGCTTGCGGCGCTGCTCAGCAGCGCCAGAAGCTCCATCAGCAACCCGAGGCTCGTTCGAGCAGGAGTGGACAAACGCTCCCATTAAAACGGTATGGAGAAATGCCAGTACACCTCCGCCGCACGCAGACCAGGCGTCAACCTTTGAACGCCGCTGCGCGCAGTTGGATGTGAAACAGACGGCGCCTTACCCAAGATAGAAGCCTCCCAATGGGGTCCCAGTAGATGGAATCGGAGGATCGCGCGGCATCGCCGATGCATCGGCGACGTCGGCGTGAAGAAGACAGAGCTCCACATCGGCCAGATCGGCGAGGCACAGGCTATGCGGTGCGAGCCCTCGACTCCATTTACTCGGACCCCATCTGGGAGGCCTAGACAAGCACGCACGCGTGACAGAGTAGCGGGGGGCAGACCTTTTGTGTCCGCCTCCTCGTCCCAGCCAATGCGAGATGCTGCCTGCGCGCCCTGCTGAATATCAACGAAAGGCCCAGACCTCTGATGTCGTGACTTTTGCCACGGCGTGGTCTCTCGAGCCCTCAACTTCCATCACGGGACTCCCCTTCTTCTTGCGAAGAAAACAGAAAGAGGACACATTCGGATGAGGATGACTACGGAATCTCTGAGGCCTGGCGGGTCTGGATGGCGTATCGGGCGCCGGAGCTATACACTCGGAAAACTTGAGGGGACGCTATGGAACGATCTGTCTTTATCCCGGCCCCCCCTCCTGACCTGTTCCTGTTGCGGATGATTCGTCCGTGGTCCCAAGGCCTGGCAACGGCCGCTGGGGGCCTAGATCCTGAGGCCACACTGCCGTGACGTCCCCGCGCCGCCCAGAGGTCTGGGAAGGAGCTGAAGGGCAAGATCTGCTCGTCTTATAAAATTATGGCCTCGGGTGCAGACATCTGGCCATCGACTCGCTAGGACACTGCAACCATGCTGCGCGGCGACTTCGCCGCCCTGTCGTGGGCCCACTCGTCGAACCTGCTCTGTATGAGGTCCGCAAGGTCCTGCGTCGGCCACCCTCCCCCTCGTCGTCGTCCCGAAATGGCCTTATGGAATCCCGAGCGTCCCTGGACAGAAACGGCGGGTTGTCCGCCAAAGGGGTTAATCTCTGTCTCAATTTTCGCCAGCCGCCCAGCGACAAAACCTGCGGCTTGGCCGGTAGTGGTCTCGTAATCGACGTCGTCGTCCTCCTACTCCTCCTCCTCTTCCTCCTCCTTCTCCTCCTCCTCCTCTTCCTCCTCCTCCTCTTCCTCCTCGTCTTCGTCGCCGCCTCCTCGTCGCCGTCGTCATCGTGAAAGCTGGCGCAGGCACGGCCCTGCCCACGGTTGAGCGAACTGCTGGGGCCCTGCGCCATCGGCTACGGCTCTTGGCACTCGGGGCCCTCAAGGGCCCGTCTTGGTATGAAGAAAACGGGTCCCGAGGGGAGCGGGCACTGGACACTGGGGCCTTCCCCCAGGACCAGCTCTTCATCCTGAGCCGCCTGCTGACAATCCCGGGGCCAGGACCCGCTTCAAATTCCGGTGAGGATGAAAGGGAAATCCCTAAGATCTGGCAGCTCTGGAGGATGCATCAGACGTCACGACCTTCTCAGACCGTTCCGTAACGGTTTGATCCTCGGCCTAGCCCCGACCGACGTGTCCTTCAGGACCCATCCATGGACGTCAATCCGTGGAGGGTCGGCCCTCCATGGCGACGGTCGCCATGGAGGGCCGACCGCCAACTGGGGACCGTCGCCATGGACGGCGGCCATCCTCTACTGGGATGACCGTGGGGGGTTGTAAGTGGACAGGGGGTTACAAGTGGATGCTAAAGTGCGTTATCTCTGGCCAGACCTGGCTTAATTATAACTGGGTTACAAATGCCCCGAGTGGCTTAGGGGGTTAACGATCCAGGCTAAGTGGGCTCCGCCCACTTAGCGGAATTATCTACCCCCCTAAGCCACTCGGGGCACTTGTAACCCACTTAGAAGCCAGGTTGGGCCAGAGATAACGCACCTGAGCATCCATTTGTACCCTCCCTATCCACTTAGAACCCCCCACGGTCATGCCAGTACTGCCATCAACCCGGTAGAGAGGGTGACGGTCGCCATGGAGAACGGCCCTCAATGGCGACGGTCCCTAGCCCAGGTCCGGCGAGGACGTCCCGACGTTTCCTCCATGGCGACCGTCGCCCTCTACTCGCCGCCATGGCCGGCCTGGGAAGGCCTGGGTGGCACCTCCTCTGCCGTGGCGATGGCGGGAAATACTCGCCTCCGCCTGCCGGCGCGGCCACGTCCCAGTATGCTCAGATCCTCCTCCTCCTCCTCCTCCTCCTCCTCCTCCTCCTCCTCCTCCCCCTCCCCGCCTTTCTTGATGTTTGTCGGAGTTCAAACACGAGGTTCGCAGCGTTCTTCTCCCACGTCTGTGCTGTTCTATTAGTTGACTCGGCAGCGCCCGAAATCTATCCACCAATCCTGCCCACCCAACCCTGGCTGCGGGCCCAGAGGTGGGCGGGGGGTCAAACGAAACAAATCAGCAGTGTGAGAGCGCCAGAGGTCCTCCCCACCTCCCCATAAACTGCCCCTCCCTTCCTTAACACGGCGCGCCTTGCGCCGCTGCCGCCGCCCCGCCCGCTGGCGGCGCGCGGCGGTCGGCCCCGGGGCCGCGGCGGCCAGTGGCAGGTGCGGGCGTTCCGCCCCGTGCGAACACGACACAATCGAACCTCCAAGTCCTCCATTTCCCCGTCCCCTTGCTAGGACACCTGCGCGCGGTGTTTCGGCGGTGCTGGGACGCCTACACACACCACTGCAGGAGCTGGTGCCGAGCGAGGCCAGGGCGCATCTCGCTGGGGCTCTGCGTAGAGGCGCGGCTGTCTTCGCCTGAAGCGGGCGGGGACCCCGTCGGCAGAGCAAGGTTCGGTTGTCCCCGCTCTGTCACGCAGCAGAAAATGTGAGTCGGCACGCGACCTCACGCTGGACTGGAACTAGGGGCGTGTGCGGGCGGGTCCAGCAAACAGGCTGCAATCAGGAATATGTTAATCAGGCGGTGCCAGTGTTTCCGGGGCCGCTGGTCGCCCCGCGGTGTTAGGAGCTCGCGATGCACACGACCGTTCTGACGGTAGGGGAAGGAGGCGGCGGATATAATGCATGCGCCTGCGGCGACGCCAGCCCTCAGAGGGCACGCACGGGCTGCGCGAACAACATGTCGTACCCCTCTTTCCCGATCCCAACCCCATCCCATCCCGCCCAGCCCGTCCGACGGGAGAATGGGAGAAGAAGGGCGAGGAAGTGGGGGGAGGTTGGGAGATAACATAAGCTCGCAGTTCACCTAGAAGTCGCCTCGGGGCGTGCGTGCCAGCGGGCGGAAGGAGAGGCGCAGTGCGGCGTGGAGCTCTGTTCGCTGAAGCTAAAAGCAGGCTGTCCCAGCCAGCGCGTCTGGGGCTTGGCGGCTCACTCCAGTAACCTCCGAGCAAATCCCTCGACAGCGTTTGCAAACAAAGGCGTAACTCGCACTGTTGCGGGTCCGTCCCCCGGTGTTTTTCAATCACTTGTTCTCGGGTTCAGCACCGCAACCTACAGTTGCCAAGAATCGGTGGCGCTGTACGAGATAACAGTTCGTGCCAACGACGAGGGTCTTCAGGAGCAGGAAAAGGGGGAGATGAAATGATTTAGCAGGAAGGAGGGGGGGGAGGGGTGATCAAGACTGTGCACGCCAGCGGGCCTGCATCGGGGCGGTGGCAGCGTTCTTGTGCCGCGAGGCTTCCTCCGCCCCCCCCCCCACCTCGCCGTCACCCACCATGCAATACCCAGAACCCATGCGAACAGGGGCGGCCGCCTCGGGGGCTGCGGTGAGCTAGGAAAGGGGAGGAAAGTGAAGGAGGTGGGGGGCGCCTCATTGCCTCAGGGGTTGTCCAGAAAACGCACCTTGTTCTCAAAGGAAACGTGCCGCCTCGGGTGGGCCTCCGAAGGCGCTGCGCCCGCCGGCGTTCCCGAATGCAGGGCCTCTGGCTCGGCCTCGCTGTCGCTCTCGGTCTCGCTGGAGCTCGCGGACTGCTCCTCGAAGGCGTCGGCGGAGACTTGTCATGGCCTCCGGAGGCTGAGCGGGATGTCGAGGGCGTCCCAGGTTTCGAGCTGGTCGTCGGTGTTGCGGGACAGCAGGGGCGCCCACTTCTTGTCCATGGCGAATTCTCGACGTGGCTGACGCGGTACCCGGGCTGCCTGGTCTTCGGGAGGTAGCCGGTCCCAGGCGGCGCGAAGGGCCTTTGGCGTGGCGCCATCACGCCTCGCCGTGGCGGCCTCGTAGACGACGAAGGCGGAGAGCTCGGTGATGGAAACCTCGATGTATGCGGCCTGCTCCTCTATCTCGAGGCCGGCAATGGCACCGCGACCGTCCAAGGCTGCGTCGGAAGGCGCGGCAGCCCGCGCGGCAGCCTCTGGAGCCCCCGCTGCGCTAGAGCCAGGCCTGCCGTCCAGGCGCCGTGCCTCCGCCTGGTCCTCCGAGGCATCGCGGCCTGCTTCGGCCGCCTGGCTCTGGCTGCCAGCTGCCTGGCCCACGTCTGCCTCGTCTGCCGAGTCGGCCGTGTGAGACCTCGCTGGTGCTTCAGCCAGCGCCTCTGCCGCCGCGGATCGCAGCACGTCGGTGGGTGGGTGGCCCACGTCAGGCGCTGGTTGCCTAGGTGGTTGGAGCGTCTCGGTCTGGCTGCTCTGCGGCTGTTCCTGTGCGGCAGCGGGCGCGGCCGTGCTCCCAGGGAAACTGGCAGGGATGAACTCAGGCGCCTCCTTTTGAAGAGTGTCCCAAACACCAGGCGGCACAACAGGTATATGGCGGTACGCCAATGCGGAACGGTGCGAACTGGTATTGCGCTGAGCCACGATTTTCGGCATGCAAGATATCTCGTGAGATGAGAACTGGCCAGAAACACGCGCATCTTCGACAGTTTCCTGGAATCGGGCTCGATGTGGCAGCCCGTGGTGCACTTCGAGGTCGCGTTGAAGATGTAGACCTCGATGTACGTAGGCGACTTTGTGTTAGAGGTCGGAGCTTGCGGGGCGCCGGCTGCAAGATCGTGATGAGGCGTCCCGAAAAGCAGAAAAGGCGAGAACTGCTGTGTTGTAGTCTGGCGAATTATGTATGTTAAGGTGCCTGCGCCGCCCGATCACACGGAGAGCGGCGAGAGCAGAATCACCCACGGGTATGAATCTGAAAGGAAAATCGTAGCAAGAACAAGATGGGCAAAGCGAGCGGATGCTGCCTCCTGTCGGCTCTTGGGCCAAAATCGCTACGGACTCTCCACCGCCTCCTCCTCCTCCTCCTCCTCTTCATCCGCCTCCCTCCTCCCCCGCCTTCTCCTCCTCCCGACGCCTCCAGACGCCTCCTGCTCGAGATCCCCCGACTCCTCCAGAACCCTCCGAGGATGAATCACAGTCCAACCGTGTATTAAGGGCGGGTGGTCAGGACGCAAGACACTTGAAGGCCGAGGTTGGGATTTTTGGGGCGACGGGCGACCAGCGAAAACGGCAAAGCGCGGGCCGCAGAGGCAAGGACACAAGGGTCACCTAGATGAAGGCGCGCGTCCTCACTAGGCGCATTGACTGTAGGAAGGAGGGAGACAAGGGAAAGGAGGAGAAGGATGATTTGTCCTCGGAGGTCCCTGAGGCAGAACAGAGAGGAGTAGGAGTAGGAGGAGGAGGAGGAGGAGGAGGAGGAGGAGGAGGAAGAGAAGGAGGAAGAGGAAAAAGATGAGGAGGAAGAAGCACGTTACATGTACGCATGTGTGCTACGTGTTTGGAGCGGCCAGCACCTTTGCCCACCACGCACCCCGATGCCCTTGGCCCCCTCTAGCTGGTTCTTGCCAGAGACTGTCCACCTGCGCGCCCCATGTAGGCAGGCAAGACACTAGCGGAAAACTTTGATTATGTCTGGTTTGGCCCGTGCAAGTTTGCGGCGACCACGGTCGAGCCTCGTACGATCGCAAAACACATAGTGGTTTACGTGATCGAGGGTTTTCTGAGCACGGCCTGGCACGTGTGCTTCATGATCGCACGAGGTCCCACCAACTAATTAGGGCCCTGCAAACGCCGATCCACGCCACGACGAACGCGGACCGTTAGGGAGCCTAAGCGCCATACCGATCGATGCCGCTGCCTCGGCGCACTCCTCGAGCGGATCGCGCCCCACTGGGAGCTCCACCTCGGGCCTCGCGGGGCCAGATGGCACGGCCCCCCCCCCGCTCATATCTGCACACCCCACACGAGGATCGGGCCCTCGACGGGTCAGCGAGGGCACGCGGCGCAGGGCGAAACCGCTGGCATGGGCGAGAGCGGGCGGGTGGGCGGAGGGGGGGCGGCCTGGGGCGAGGCGCGCCGGGCAAGCAGAAGAGGGAAAGGCAGGAGAGATACAGGAGGGATACAGGAGGGCAGTGCGCCGGCGGAGGAGGAGGAGGAGGAGGAGGAGGAGGAGGAGGAGGAGGAGGAGGAGGGGAAGGAGGAGGAGGAGGAGGAGGAGGAGGAGGGGAAGGAGGAGGAGGAGGAGGAGGAGGAGGAGGGGCGGGAGAGGCAAACAGGGCGGCCGCAACACGCCACTGTGGCAAAAAATCCCCGAGGGACGAGCCGCCCAAACAGCCAACGGCTCTCAGTGGAGGGAAAGGTATCCATACCGATGACCTTCGCCCGTTTTCCCCTTTACGGCCTCTTGGGAGGCCATCGTCGCCACCACTGGAATCGCCTCGAAATTCGGGTCAGA